>JBBPBX010002383.1:0-11030 GCA_038048925.1 Garcialebias charrua | reverse complement strand
GAATAACCCTGATTTAAAGGATCACAAGACAATCTGGCTTCTTGGAAGCAAACCATAAAGAATAAAGACTTTGGCAACAGAACTGTAATTGTTGAAGTTGCTTTTCCTTCCAGTGATGACGAACAGGCAGCCGTGGCCTTGGATGTATCCTGGACGAGAGTGCTGGGTGTGACAAGGACGGCCAAAACGCTGCTCAGATGTGACGGCCAGTGAACGCTTGGCTTTAAACGAGTTTTATTAGCATAAACTCAGAGGAATATGAATAATCAGCTTGCTGCTCTGTCAGCAGACAGGTGTAAATCTGACCACTTCTTGGAGGTTGATTTTATCAAGCAACTGAAGCGATGATGCGTCAGTTTGAAGGATAAATAAAAACACATTACGATTAAAATTTAAAGAAGAATACTATAATTGTTTTTTTTTGCTCTTATACCTTAGACCATCATATATTTAAATAAAATGTCCTCACTGACCTTTTTGCACACCGGTAAACTGTTTAAATACGGAGTGCCGTGTGCAAACATTGCCTCAGAGCCCAACAATGTTCAGTCAGGTCATCTGGATAGTTTCTTTGTTTGTGCTGATGAAGCCTTCCGGATGGAGGGCAAAACGTCTCAGCACAAAAACAGAAACCGTCCAGATGACCTGACTGAACTTTGTTGGACCTGGATTATTGAGCATGAACTTTGGTGTCTTGACTCAGAGCGTCGTTCTGCACGGCTCACCTGTACGGCTCTGATTCAGCCAGGAACTTCCTCTGCTCGAGGGGGCTGGCGCTCACACGTAACTCCTTCACCACCGCCTGAGAGGAGCTGCAGTCGCACAGCACCTCAGCCAGGATCACCTACAGGAGACCGATGGACAAAAACATGGAGGAGCGCCCGGGAGACGAAGCAGACTGGCAATAAATAAACTCTGAGTTACGACTCATGGTCCTGTCGGTGACCAGTAGTAAATATAAGAAAGTAGAAACATGCTGCAAATCTAAAAAATAAACCTGTGACGTGCTTTAATCTTAACGTGAACACAGAGTAGGTGTGATGTCTGAATATGAGACGTTGTCCTCTCACCTTTCCAAACCAGCCGTTTCCAATCTCCTGAAGGTAATTTAAAGTGTGTCTTTTGAAACACTGAGATTTGGAGTCTGAAAAGAAGGAGATAAAAAAAAAAAGATCATTTCAGTTGAGAGTCTTGTGACATTAAAAATTTTTTTAAAAAGCCATAAAAACTGATATATGTGCTGCAACTAACAATCACAGGTCCAGCTCTGCACCACCAAAACATGAAACTCCGACCTCAGACACTGTAAATACTAACACAAAGTGTGCAGATATGATAAGTAAACATGAAAACTCAGAATGAAGAACAGGGTTAATTTGGCTCAGTTCAAAATTTGCTGCTGAACAATATTGTTGCTATTTTATAAAAAATAAAAATCCTCATTCTTAGTGATTTTAAACCTAAAAACCTTCTCTTGTGTACAGTGATGATCGATTTGTGATTTACTTTGAAACTATACTTTAACGGATTGATTATCGCCTCACAGCTCATGTAATTGTCTGTGTGTCTGTTAGCAAAATATCTCATGAACCACCGGACAGAATTTAAAGAAACTTTTAGAACATGACGACTGGATGTAAATGTACGACTGATTAACTTTTTGAGTTGGCCTTGTTAAAGATGGCTGCCATACTAACGAACCTTAGCAAACACCGAAAATCAGTATAACTCAGTCAGTTTTACAGATATTAAGCTAAACTTTGGTGTAGCTGCGTCAGCTCCAACAGACTGTGACTTCATGAAGCGTACTCAGATATACAGGTAGTCCTCGGGTTACGACGGTCTTGAGTGAAGCATACTCAGATATACAGGTAGTCCTCGGGTTACGACGGTCTTGAGTTACGACGTTTCGTGGTTACGACGCATCTCCCATTTACTAAGAAAAGCCTTATTTCAAGTTAGGCAGTTTTACGTCATAAACGTCGCGACGCAGCGGCGCAGGAATACTGCACTGTGAGCACGGTTTAACGTCGTAAACGTCGTAAAGCAGCAGCGCAGCGGCGTAAAATATTGTATTTTACGCGGTGCAGCGTCGGAAAAAATTGTACTGTACGTGGTGCAGCGGCGTAAAATATTGTATTTTATGCGGTGCAGCGGCGAAAAAAATTGTACTGTACGCGGTGCAGCGGCGGAGAATATTGTATTTTACGTGGTGCAGCGGCGAAAAAAATTGTACTGTACACGGTTCAGCGGCGGAAAATATTGTATTTTACGCGGTGCAGCGGCGAAAAAAATTGTACTGTACGCGGTGCAGCGGCGTAAAATATTGTACTGTACGTGGTGCAGCGGCGAAAAAAATTGTACTGTACGCGGTGCAGCGGCGTAAAATATTGTACTGTACGTGGTAGCGGCGAAAAAAATTGTACTGTACGCGGTGCAGCGGCGGAAAATATTGTATTTTACGCAGTGCAGCAGCGAAAAAAATTGTACTGTACGCGGTCAGTGGCGTAAAATATTGTACTGTACGTGGTGCAGTGGCGTAAAATATTGTACTGTACGTGGTGCAGTGGCGTAAAATATTGTACTGTACGCGGTGCAGTGGCGTAAAATATTGTACTGTACGTGGTGCAGTGGCAAAAAAAATTGTACTGTACGCGGTGCAGCGGCGTAAAATATTGTATTTTACGCGGTGCAGCGGCGAAAAAAATTGTACTGTACGCAATGCAGCGGCGAAAATTATTGTACTGTACGCGATGCAGCGGCGAAAAATATTGTACTGTAAGCGGTGCAGTGGCGGAAAATATTGTATTTTACGTGGTGCAGCGGCAAAAAATATTGTACTGTATGCGGTGCAGCGGCGAAAAATATTGTACTATACGCAATGCAGCGGCAAAAAATATTGTACTGTACACAGTGCAGCGGCAAAAAATATTGTACTGTACGCAATGCAGCGGCAAAATATATTGTACTATACGCAATGCAGCGGCAAAAAATATTGTACTGTACGCAATGCAGCGGCAAAAAATATTGTACTATACGCAATGCAGCGGCAAAAAATATTGTACTGTACGCAGTGCAGCGGCAAAAAATATTGTACTGTACGCGGTGCAGCGGCGAAAAATATTGTACTATACGCAATGCAGCGGCAAAAAATATTGTACTGTACGCAGTGCAGCGGCAAAAAATATTGTACTGTACGCAGTGCAGCGGCAAAAAATATTGTACTGTACGCGGTGCAGCGGCGAAAAATATTGTACTATACGCAATGCAGCGGCAAAAAATATTGTACTGTACGCAATGCAGCGGCAAAAAATATTGTACTATACGCAATGCAGCGGCAAAAAATATTGTACTGTACGCAGTGCAGCGGCAAAAAATATTGTACTGTACGCGGTGCAGCGGCGAAAAATATTGTACTATACGCAATGCAGCGGCAAAAAATATTGTACTGTACGCAGTGCAGCGGCAAAAAATATTGTACTGTACGCGGTGCAGCGGCGAAAAATATTGTACTGTATACGGTGCAGCGGCAAAAAAAATTGTACTATACGCAATGCAGCGGCAAAAAATATTGTACTGTATGCGGTGCAGCGGCGAAAAATATTGTACTGTATGCGTTGCAGCGGCGAAAAATATTGTACTGTATGCGGTGCAGTGGCGGAAAATATTGTACTGTATGCGTTGCAGTGGCGGAAAATATTGTACAGTACACGGTGCAGCGGTGGAGGAATACTGTACTGTACTGTGAACGCGGTTTTATGTTGTAAACGGAATATGGAATATGGCGGATGGACCGAGGAGGAAGGCGTCACCAGCATCACAGTAGGCCATTAACTCTTTTTGACCATTCATTATGGCTTCCAAACGTATGTGTTTTTTGATAATTAAGTAGGGTACTGTGTTAGGATAGGCTAAGTGTTTGGTAATACAGTACTGTACATATATATGGTGCAGTATGTACGTATGTCTGACTTACGTCGAAAATCAGTTCACGACGACGCCTAGGAACGGATCTACGTCGTACGTCAAGGACTACCTGTACAATGTTTTGTGTTACAGAAAAGGAACGAGCTGGGCATTTTAATTACTCTGTAATGAAAATTCATTTTTACTTTAAGCCTGCTTCAATATTTTTTAAACTTCCTCAGAATAATTGTTACTCCTTTGCAGATTTGATTAGATTCCTAACATCTTGTTTTTTAATTTGTCAGAGGTCAAACCTGCAGGTCAAGAAACGATGAATGAAACTACATCTTTAAATAGAACCACTTCAGAGATGGTTTCCTCCCTAATGCTCACACAGAGCACTGATGCAGAAGCTTCTCAGATCACAGTTTCCACTTCACGTCAGTGAAGTGGGGAGTGGGTGCTCCTGTCCGTGCACTCGGCTTGAGGCCTCTGTTTCAGTGACTCAGGCTGCAGACCGTGAGAGAGTCCTGCAGGACGGTGCTGCGTCTGTGTGTGTTCTTTTTAAAGGAGCAAAGGACTTTATAAGAGTTGTGTGTTACCTGCTCCATCCTGCAGGGCAGAGCAATTGGGGTGGTCTCTGACTGGCAAGGTGTAGACCTCGGGGAGGGAGGGACATGAGGACAGGCTGTCCTCCTGGATGGGACTGGAGCCTCCAGAGCACTCCTCCCCATCGGCATTGTCAAACTCCTGGACGAGTCGTGTAAAAACACAATTACCACCAATCTAACCGGCAATTCACAATAAAACTCACTGAAATACACAAAATAAGACGCATCACAACAAAAGCAGAGAGGCGAGTCTCATCTTGAAGACTTACGTTGAAGCCCACCCCTCCTCTCTTGCAGCAAAGGCAGGTGAGGAGCAGCAGAACGAAAGAGACGAGCCCCGAGCAAGAGATGAGGATGACGACGTAGGGCGGAGGAGAGAGCGATTCAGCCCTGGTTTGAGACACTGGTCACACAAAAGAAACGACAGAGAGGAGGGTTTTAGAGCAGAAACTCCACATGATGGTGCCTCTACAAGGTCAGCCGGGGTGAAAGTAAAGAAAAAGAGAAAACTTCACTGAATCACATAGTTGTAAACTGTTGCCACACAGGTTGTTGTCCCAACAGGAACCATTGGGGCATCATTGTATAGTTGCAGGATTGAGACACAGCAGAGGACCCCAATGGACAAGTTTGTATCAGGGATTTTGGGAGGGGTGGGGGGTGGGATACAAGCTAAGTTTGAGATAAAAACAAATAAATGAACAGAGACTGGGACTAAAGTTGAAAAGTTACCATTCCAGTAAGAATAAGCACGGGGAAAGGTGAGGAAATATCATAAACAGCATTCCACTTATAGGACACACAGTTCAGAAGCAGGGGAGGGGGGCTGGAGTTGTCTTTTAGGTTACAAACAGGAAACGCTGCGTGGAAAAGGATGGAAAACTGGATCGTAAACTACTCAGTCGGGAAGGTTTACTACTCAGGTGAAAGAAGGGAAGAGGATTGGGACATTTGATAATTGTACCTCAACGTAGTTGAATGTGGGAAGTGAACCATCTGTAAAAAAAAAAAAAAGAAAAGAAAAGGGGGGCAAGGGAACGTAGTTAAATACTTCGATGTACCATATGTTTTATTTAAATTCTGTGGCCAGAAATGTACAGAAAAAGACCAAAAAAAAGCAATGATGAAACCCTAAAGCAGTTTGAGGTTGGCCGACTTAGTGACTTTGTGTAAAATATAAGAAAAAACAAAAAGCTAAGATCTGCAGGTCTCATGAACTCATATAGTGAATTCTCAGTAGAACACAGTAAACACTAAATGTTACATCCTTCCACCATCTTTATCTGATTCTTCCTTTCCGGGTCATGGGGGGGTCACTGGTGCCCATACCCAGCAGTCACTGTGCAAGAGGACACCCTGGACAGGCCTCCAGTCCATCACAGGGACACAAATGAGACAACCATTCACTCTCTCACTCACACCTGGGGACCAATCAGACTAACGTGTGTTTCTGATCTGTGCGAGGAAACACGGAGAGCACACGCAAACTCCACCTGGAATGGACCGCTGGTCGGGATTCGATCAGAAAACCTTCTCGCTGAGAGGCAGCGGCTCTACCAACCACCCACATTAAATACTGAAGTTGTATTTTTTTTTTTTATACGATATTTTTTAATGGTTTAGAATCTGGTGGCAGCAACACATCTCTTAACTGTTGGGACAGGGTCGCGTTGACTTCGATGAAACATTTAATTTACTTTTAATAACAATCTGTAAACGTCCGAAATGGGTTCCTCCGTTTCTGGAGGTTTTAGAGGGAAATGTCTCCTACACCAGGACTCTTCTACTGTGAAGCCACGCTGTTGAAATAGATGCAGTAAACTGGTTGACAATGTAAGAATGTTTAACAATGTCATGCTAAAAAATAAACTTCCCTGTAAAAGGCTGTCTGTATGGGAGCATTTGTTATTCTAAGACCTACTGTTAACTTGGTGCCTTTCCACATGTGTGAGGTGCTCATGCCAGAGGCACTAATGCACCCCCATACCACCAGAGAGGCAAGCCTTTGAACTGTGTGCTGAATTGTCCCTCTCCTCATTAGTACAATGGATGTCTGAGGTTAAAAACAGCAACTTTTGTTTTGAATCTTCTGACCACAGAGAAGACTGCAGCATTTCCTCATCACTTGTTCTTTGCACGATAGACCTTTAATCCTGCAGTTTACAGACATGATTTGTGGAAGTGTACCCGAGTCCACATGTGATGTCCAAAACAGAATCAGAGCTGCTTTTAATGCAGAAAAGGCCCAAAGATCAAAAACATCAAATGTTGACTTTCAGCCTCGTTGTTTGAGATCAGAGATTTCTCCAGATTCTTTAAATCTTTGGATGATTTTATGAACTGTAGATGATGGGATGTTTGAAAATATTCTGTTAAGAAACAATAATTGCGGGATTACTGTTATATTTAGATGCAGTTTTTTTTTTTTACAAACGAGTGAACCTCTGTCCATCTTCACTTCTAAGAGTTTCAGCTTCTCTAAAATTCTCTTTTAATAACCCTGACCTGTTCCCAATTAATCTAATTAGTTACTTTTGTTGCCACAGTCCCATTTTTTTCGATGTGCTGCTAAAACTTTAAACAACCACAATAATCCCCTCGTAAAAAAGAAAATACGCATTTTTTTAGTTTAAACATTTGATATGTTTACCGTTTTTCATCGTGGACAAATATGAGCTCATGTTTTTATTTACATTTTACACAATGTCTTAACTTTTTCTGATTTAGGATTGTATATTAAATACAAAAAAAATCAAACTACTGTACAGTTAAAAATAAATGAAGCACAATGACATTGTCTCTAATAGACGGCAATACAGTTGTTATAGCAGACTGCCTGTTACATGAGAAGAAATAGTAGAAAGGTAACAAACGAGATCATTGAAATAGAGTGGAGTGGTGGTGAAGAGGTCAGAGACGGTGGGCCTGTGATCAGAAGATCGCCAGTTCAAGTCCCGGTTCCAACAACATCAAAATGTGGGTGGAAAAGGTGAAACACCCACACCTGCCTCCACCCTCACTCACCCCACCCTGGGCCCCTGAGCAAGGCCCTTAACCCCCACCATCTGCTCCCTAAAACAGGTCTCTCTTGAAAATGAGTTCTCGTGGCTCAATGAGACTCTTCTTCTTCTTTCAGCTTTTCCCTTTTCAGGGGTTGCCACGGTGAGTCATCCTCCTCCACCTCACTCTGTCCTCTGTATCCTCTGTCCTCACTCCAACTACCTTCATGTCCTCTCTTACTGCATCCATATATCCATCCGATGTTATGTCATGTATAAGTATGTCCTTTATCTCAATGCCTGCTGACAATGTTGCAAACTAATTTCCCGGGGACAAATAAATCTATCTATCTATCTATATCTCCTCTTTGGCCTTCCTCTGTGTCTTTTTCCTGGCAGCTGCATTTCTAACATCCTTCTACCAATATACCCACTGTCCCTCCTCTGGACATGTCCAAACCATCTCAGTCTGGCCTCCCTAACTTTATCTCCCAGTTGTTCAACATGTGCTGTACCTCTGATGATCTCATTCCTGATCTTATCCATCCTTGTCACTCCTAAGGAGAACCTCAGCATCTTCATTTCTGCTACTTCCAGTTCTTTCTCCTGTCTTTTTGTCAATGACACTGTCTCCAGACCATACAACATAGCTGGTCTCACCACTGTCTTGTAAACTTTTCCTTTGACCTTTGCTGACACCTTTTTGTCACAAATCACTCCTGAAACTTTTCTCCATCCACTCCATCCTGCCTGGACTCTCTTCTTCACCTCTTTACCACATTCCCCATTTTCCTGGACAGTGGACCCCAAGTACTTGAAGTCCTGCACCTTTGTGACCTCTGCTCCTTGTAGCCTCACTGTTCCACCAGCCTCCCTCTCATTCACACACATGTACTCTGTCTTACTACGGCTGACTTTCATTCCTCTTCTTTCAAGTGAATACCTCCACCTCTCCAAGTTCTCTTCCACCTGTTCCCTGTTCTCACCACATATCACAATGTCATCTGCAAACATCATAGTCCATGGGGATTCCTGCCTGACCTCATCTGTTAGTCGGTCCATCACCAGAGCAAACAAGAAGGGGCTCAGAGCCGATCCTTGATGCAATCCCACCTCCACCTTGAAGCTATCTGTCACTCCTACAGCACATCTCACCACTGTCCTGCTGTCTTCATACATGTCCTGTACCAGTCTAACATACTTTTCTGCCACTCCAGATTTCCTCATGCAATACCACACCTCCTCTCTTGGCACCCTGTCATATGCTTTTTCTAAATCCACAAACACACAATGGAGTTCTTTCTGACCCTCTCTGTACTTCTCTATCAACATCCTCAAAGCAAAGATGGCATCTGTGGTGCTCTTTCTTGGCATGAAACCATACTGCTGCTCACAGATAGTCACCTCTTGTCTAAGTCTTCCTTCCACAACTCTCTCCCAGATCTTCATCGTGTGGCTCATCAACTTAATTCCCTGTAGTTGCTACAACTCTGTACATCACTCTTGTTCTTAAAAAATGGGAACCAGTGTCTCAATGAGACTACCTGGATAAATAAAGGGTAAATGAAAAAAATAGTTTTTTGAAAAATTGGAGGAAAAAAGAAAATAAAAACTCCAACAATTAATCTGTTGTTCTTAAAATATCCTGGTTTCGCTCACTGTGTCCCTCACACAAGGTCACGACAGTGTAAACACAGTGCATTTAATAATTTAACAACCTGAATCGAGGACTTCTGCTCTTAAACAGGCAAGGAAAGTTCAAAGCTGATGGCATCATTTCATGCAGGAGCAGCTTGGAGCAGACAGAGGACTTTAATGAAATCTTCTCATCACTCCTCCAGATGAAGGGCGACCAGTATCTCCTCTCAGACTGTGGCCTCTTAAAGCACCAACAATATGTCCATCCGGTCTTGATGCACAATTCCTGTGCTTTTCTTCCATCCCCCNCACACACACACACACACATACACACACACCACCAGACAGATGTCCAGACAGACACTGCATATGAATATGGACCTAACATGATGGGGCCTTATCTCCACCATCCTCTGTGCCAAAACACCACAATGACAAACAGCCTGTGCCAGAGACACACAGAGAAAGATGCAGATGGGCTAAATCAGCTGCTTCACGTGAATATCTCCAGCTTTTTTTTTTATTTCTGCCCTGCTGTTTTTATAGTTCATGCTTCGTCTTTTTTTTATGCTTCGACGTAAAGGCCTCAAATCTCAACATCATCATCATCAATCTGCTCCTCCATCAGCAGCCACAACAATAACAGGCAGCAAGAGTCAGCGTTCACCCCGCAGCGAGCGCGAGGAGGAGGAGGCCTTTTATCCTTTCTCCAGCATCACTGACAGGTTTCCACCTCCTCCTCCACCTCCTCCTCCACCGGCTCCGCTCACCTTCCCTCTGCGGAGCTCCGAGCGCTCTCTCCGGGCTGAGGAACGACATGATGCCCGCCAGCATCATCACCCAGTGGGGCCGCATCGTCGCCTCGTCCGGGTCCACAACAACATCCGAGCGACACGGTGTCCTCCTCCTCCTCCTCCTCCTCCTCAGCTTCTCTCCTAATAATAAAGAGCGTCTCCTCGCGTTCCTTGTTGTGCTCCCCCCTCCTCCTCCTTCTCCTAATCCGTGATTAAACTCGGTGCAGGAGATGCTCCATTGTGCATCCTCAGTCTGCAGAAACAGACAGACCTGGTGTCTCCTCTTCTGCACAACCTCCCCCCGTGGATCTCCCTGTGTGGTGGAGGTTGTGTTTTCTCCTCCGCCTGCCTACGTCAGACTCTGTGAAGCAGCATTGTCATGGTCCAGCCTGATCATCATCATCATCCTCATGGCATCTTCTTAAACAAATAAATAAATACTCTGATCCCACAGCACAGGGGGTTAACATGGGGCTCCTATTGATCCAGCATTGGATTTTACTTTGAAACATCGATTCAACATTCCCATACGGAGACCTTTGCCATTATTATTATTTACTAAATTCACGCAGTTAATGACCTAATCAACCCAGAATAAAAAACTAAAATTATCACAATAATTTGTAAAAGAGGCGTTTATTAGGTCATATTTCCACAATACACCAAACTACAAATGAATACATTTTACTTTATATTAAAGCTGCAGTATGTAGCTTTTTTTATGAACATATTTCTTCACTCTGTCACTACCTCCTGACAGACTGATGTTAGCCAGGTAATCTCTGAAAAAAAATAAAAAAAAATATTGTCCCCTTGCTTCTCCAGGTGGTAAATAAGCATTTCTAAAAAGAAAAGGTGACCCGCCATTTTCCAGCCAATAAAAACAGAGTTTGTAACCAGCCAATAAAAACAGAGCTTGAATTTGAATCAGCCAATAAAAACAGAGCTTGAATTTGAAATTCAACAGACCACAAGGGGGCAGAGCCACATATGGCTCTGAGGGGGAGGGATCAGAATGCTTTGCCTGTTGAAAATATTTCTAACTGCTGCAGTTCTACAGAAACTGCATACTGAACCTTTAA
>JBBPBX010002382.1:67913-82305 GCA_038048925.1 Garcialebias charrua | reverse complement strand
AAGCAGTCGACGTGCTGTGTTTTTTCCTGAAACCAGACTGATGGAGAGGTAAGATGTTAAATTAGTCCAGATAATTTTTGATTTGAGAGTTTATCAATTTTTCTAGAACCTTGGCTAAAATGCAGAGTTTAGAGATTGGTCGATAGTCGTTCAGTGAGGTGAGATTTTTTAGGATCAAGACCTTTTAACAGTTTATTTACTCACTGACTGAGAACGGAGAAGAAGAGAAGGTGTGATTAACTGAGGATTGACTTGTAGGATTTGATTTGTAGAAGTTTGATTATTAGATGAAGTGGCTGATTTTCCATTTGTAACTGTGTCAAATAATGAACTAGAAGCAACAAAATGTTTGTTGAAACCGTTCAGGATCTCGTGCTTATTTTTTCATTCAACCTTTATTTATACAGGCTAGCCTCGTTGAGCCGGGACTCATTTACAAGAGGGACCTGTCTCACTCACACCCAGGGTCAATTTAGAGTTACCAATCAGCCTAACATGCATGTTTTGGACTGTGGGAGGAAACCGGAGCACCCGGAGAAAACCCACGCATGCACGGAGAGAACATGCAAACTCCACCCAGAAAGGCCCCCGGACCAGGATTTGAACCGGGGACCTGCTCGTTGAGAGGCAGCAGCTCTACCAGTTGTGCCACCGTGCTGCCCCAAATTATTTGACACAGGAACAGAGTCAACAAGAAGTTGTGATGGGAGGTCAGATGATTGGGGGGTGCCTGAGAGAGATTTGATGGTTTTCCAGAATTTTTTAGGGTCGTTTAGATTTTTGGAAGTCTGGGATAAAAAAATAGTTACGTTTTGCAGCTTTGATGGCAGTTGTGCATTTATTCCTCAGCTGCCGAAAATTCAACCAATCAGTGTCTAAACCAGATTTTCTCGCTGCAGCCCAAAGATGATCTCTCCTGTGCAGGAGGTCGGCTAGTTCAGGAGTAAACCAGGGGCTGTCACGTCCCTTTATCCTGAACTGGCGGAAAGGAGCGTGTTTGTTCACAAAATAAATGAAACTATTATGAAAATAGTTCCAAGCCGTGTTCACATCGTTGGTTAATAGAATACGTTGCCAGTCAAAGTGAGATAGATCCCAGAGGAATGACTGTTCACAAAAATGTTTCAAATCCCTTTTATTTATTTTTTATTTTTAGGGTTAAGTCTACGGCCTGCCAACCAGATCTGTCCCATAAATAGCCTTCACTGATGTGTTTCAAGCCAACCTCCTGTTGGAATCTCAAAAGTACGCTTTTAACATGTGCAAAACACACCCATCCAAAACAATCAATCATCATGTGCAACAATCAAATGTTTTAGGCCAGATGGCCAACTTGCTACTCACAGAAACAGCCTGAGGACAACCAAGGCCAAAGTGGTTCCGGTGATGACGTGGAGGTGAGCAGGTCTTTAATTGTTTTAATGCTTATTATTTTGGTATAGCCTACAGCTTAACCCAAAATTCCTGTCTCAAAAAATTAGCACATTTCATCCTATCAATAAAAGAAAAGTGTTTTTAATACAAAAAAAGTCAACCTTCAAATAATTATGTTCAGTTATGCACTCAATACTTGGTCGGGAATTCTTTTGCAGAAATGGCTTCAATGCGGCGTGGCATGGAGGCAATCAGCCTGTGGCTCTGCTGAGGTGTCATGGAGGCCCAGGATGCTTCGGAGTGTTGGGTCTTGCGTCTCTCAACTTTCTCCTCACAATATCCCAGATTCTCTATGGGGTTCAGGTCAGGAGAGTTGGCAGGCCAATTGAGCACAGTAATACCATGGTCAGTAAACCATTTACCAGTGGTTTTGGCACTGTGAGCAGGTGCCAGGTCGTGCTGAAAAATGAAATCTTCATCTCCATAAAGCTTTTCAGCAGATGGAAGCATGAAGTGCTCCAAAATCTCCTGATAGCTAGCTGCATTGACCCTGCCCTTGATAAAACACAGTGGACCAACACCAGCAGCTGACATGGCACCCCAGACCATCACTGACTGTGGGTACTTGACACTGGACTTCTGGCATTTTGGCATTTCCTTCTCCCCAGTCTTCCTCCAGACTCTGGCACCTTGATTTCCGAATGACATGCAAACTTTGCTTTCATCTGAAAAAAGTACTTTGGACCATGAGCAACAGTCCAGTGCTGCTTCTCTGTAGCCCAGGTCAGGCGCTTCTTCCGCCGTTTCTGGTTCAAAAGTGGCTTGACCTGGGGAATGCAGCACCTGTAGCCCATTTCCTGCACACGCTGGCTCTGGAATCGGCCCTTCTCCACAATCTTCCTCAGGGTCCGGTCACCTCTTCTCGTTGTGCAGCGTTTTCTGCCACACTTTTCCCTTCCCAGACTTTCCACTGAGGTGCCTTGATACAGCATTCTGGGAACAGCTTGTTCAGAAATTTATTTCTGTGTCTTACCCTCTTGCTTGAAGGTGTCAATGATGGCCTTCTGGACAGCAGTCAGGTTGGCAGTCTTATGATTGCGGTTTTGAGTAATGAACCAGGCTGGGAGTTTAAAGCCTCAGGAATCTTTTGCAGGTGTTTAGTTAATTCGTTGATTCAGATGATTAGGTAGCTCGTTATAGGAATTTTGGGTTTTCATGAGCTGTATGCCAAAATCAACAGTATTAAAACAATAAAAGACCTGAAACATTTCAGTTGCTGTGCAATGAATCTAAAATAAATGAAATTTTCATTTTTATCATTACATTATGGAAAATACTGACCTTTATCACAATATGCTAATTTTTTGATAATGACCTGTATATAAAAAAAAATCTCAAGAACATTTGGTTCTGTAATTTATTGACAGCCCTGAAGTGAAACATTGAACCCCTGAGGGGGCAGACTGAATGCATGTCTCCTTGTACGCTTAGGACAAGGAGAAACTGACAAGCATGACAGGTCCAGGGGCCTCATGTATCAACCGTGCGTGCGCACAAAAACCTTGCTTACGTCACTATCCACGCAAAACCCCGTATGTATCAAAACTGAACTGAACGTGAATATGTGCGCATCCAGGTACATTTCCACGCCAGCCCCAGAGCAGGCGTACGCACGTTTCTGTGGTTCTTGTTCCTTTGGCGACACTTACAGGTGATTCAGAGAAACTGAAGCCCCACAGTCTGTGGTTGACTTTAAGAGCGGCTTGAAGACCTTTCTTTTCAACCGAGCATACTCTACTCCTCATGATTCTACTTTTGATCATAGCTGATACTGTTGTTGATTTTAATTGTTTTATTATTTGTTTTATTGACATTTAATTCTGTTGCACCTTGTAGCACTTTGAGATTTCCATTAATGAAAAGTGCGTTATGCTGGTGTAGATTCTCAGTCGTCCAGGACATGATAAAATCAAAAAAGGCGTTCAATACAGAACAACTGGGGCCTCATGTACAAAGACTTGCGTGGATTTCCTACTGAAAAGTGACGTACGGTCAAATCCAGAAAAGTGTGTACGCACAAAAAAATCCAGATGTATCAAACTGTGCGTACACCGGAATCCACGCACATTCCTTTTGTACATCACAACCAACGTGGAACTGAGCGCACGTGAGACACCTCCCCTGACACGCCTTCATTTACATATGTTAAACAGATGCAAATTACTTCCTGCATGTGTGAAGGACATGTTTGTTTGATCCCTGCGCGATCAGAAATGATTTCTAGATTCAGGAAAATAATGAATTTAATATAATATGAGTGAGGAAAAAATCCTAAGTAAGAATAGTAATAAAATGTGTTCATCACGCAAAGAACGAGTGATTGTGTGTCGGTATTTGTGTGTGCGCGCACCCTGCTTTGGTGCGCAACGGCTCATCCATTCATTCTGAGTGAAAATATTAACTTTGCGCACGAGTTTATTACCATAATTACTGTAAACACAGAGGAACTTAGATGTTTGGTAGAACATAGATCTTTGTTTATTTAATAGATGACATGAAGAAACGGGTCTGTGCGTCTCAGTGGAGAGTTTTCATGACATGACGTGATGTTGGAGTCTCCAAACGCTGCGCGCGCCACAGCCTTGTGCGCAATCTGTTTGTCTGTGAAGCCTTTACTCTCCAACAAGTTATATATGGTGTACTTTCACGTGTCATTTTGGAGAAATCTACAATAAACGCAGATCATGAATCACCTCCAGCTGCCGTGTAACACCGGCGAGGGTGCGCGCGCGCTCCAAAGCGCGACCACTCAGCCTTTGGAATCATATGGATGAGACCATTCCATTGATCAGGCTTTGTGTGGACTGGACAGCCCTGATCGGCCTGCAGCTCCCTCATAGCTCGGGAACAGTTTGATCGCTGCTTCTGATGTGCGTGATGCACGGCTCCTGTGTTGCTCCAGAGCACAGCAGTGCCAAACAGAAAAATGATTATTTCTGGAAACGGCTGATAAGCCATATCCTAGATCAGAAAATTATATCTGTTTATAAATAAATGCTCTGCGTGTTACACTACGTATTTATTATATCCTCCAGTAAGGCTGAATGAATCCGTTCCTGTTAAATTTATTTTTGGCACAACTTTGCGCGTGCTTTATTTAACTGCGTCATGTGGATGTAATACTTGTTAATCGTGTGTTTGATGGGAATATTAATCATTTTCACATCATGAACAGTTTAATAATAATAATAATAATAATAATAATAATGAATTCAATTTATAACGCACTTTTCATTAATGAAAATCTCAAAGTGCTACAAGGTGCAACAGAATTAAATGTCAATAAAACATTTAATAAACAATTAAAATCAACAACAGTATCAGCTATGATCAAAAGTAGAATCATGAGGAGTAGAGTATGCTCGGTTGAAAAGAAAGGTCTTCAAGCCGCTCTTAAAGTCAACCACAGACTGTGGGGCTTCAGTTTCTCTGAATCACCTGTAAGTGTCGCCAAAGGAACAAGAACCACAGAAACGTGCGTACGCGTGCTCTGGGGCTGGCGTGGAAATGTACCTGGATGCGCACATATTCACGTTCAGTTCAGTTTTGATACATACGGGGTTTTGCGTGGATAGTGACGCACGCAAGGTTTTTGTGCGCACGCACGGTTGATACATGAGGCCCCTGGACTTTATTTGTAACAAACAAGACGTTTCGCTCATCATCCGATAAGCTTTCTCAATTGGAGACTGTGAGAGGGAGAGAGAAGTTATAAGCAAAGCTGGGCCACTGGTGCACACCAAACTAGGTAAATTGGAAGCTAACACACACACATACTTGGGATAACACGTGGCTGTGACCCATTCAAAGTTCTGTGTGTGAAAGCAGAGCTTACAGAAAACACACACACACCCTACTGTATGTAAATTGACAAAAACCACACTTCACACATTGATAACAGGGACCTGTCAAAGTCTTTGTTGGTCTAATTCACAAACAAAGCTCCTCTGTTCTCATCAGGTGTGAGACGCCTGGGGACCAAATCCAGGGCTGCACTATAAGTTTTAGAAAGTTGAAATCTTAGACCTCCTCCTCTGTTTAACGATGGTTTCTCTCTTTTTACATAAATCGCCTCCTTCACACCTCGCTCAAACCACCTGTGCTCTCGGTCCAAAATATGTACATTTTGGTCCTCAAAAGAGTGTCCCTTGTCTGTGAGGTGTAGGTGAACAGCTGAGTTTTGACCAGAGGAGGTTGCTCTCCTGTGTTGAGACATTCTTCTGTGGATTGGCTGTTTAGTTTCCCCAATGTATAAGTCTGGACAGTCCTCGCTGCACTGGACTGCATACACTACACCACTCTGTTTGTGTGTAGGTGTTTTGTCCTTCGGGTGGACCAGCCTCTGTCTGAGAGTCCTGCTGGGTTTGAAATGTACTGGGATGTTGTGTTTGTTGAGAATCCTTCTGAAATTCTCTGATAGTCCAGCAACATAAGGGATGACAATGTTTTTTCGTCTGTTCTCCTTTTTCTGTTCCTTATTGTGTTTTGGAAATTTCCTCGCTGACTTGACAAAGGCCCAGTTAGGATATCCACATGTTTGGAGAGATTTTTCAATGTGTTTCTGTTCCTTTTTCTTCCCTTCTGTCTTCGTGGGGATGTGATCGGCCCGGTGCTGTAAGGTTCTGATGACAGAAAGTTTGTGTTCCAGTGGATGGTGAGAGTCAAACAGGAGATACTGGTCTGTGTGGGTTGGTTTTCTGTAAACTTCAATGTTGAGGCTGTCCTCTCTTTCCATGTGAACCAAACAGTCCAAAAAAGGAAGCTTATTGTCATTAGCATCCTCTCTGGTGAACTTGATGTTGTTATCTACCGAGTTAATGTGTCTGGTGAACGCTTCCACCTCCCTGGCTTGGATTTTGACCCAGGTATCATCCACATATCGGAACCAATGGCTTGGAGTTGTCCCCTCATAGGAGTTAAGGGCTCTCTGTTCCACTTCCTCCATGTAGAGGTTTGCAACAATGGGTGACACTGGAGATCCCATGGCACAGCCGTGCTTCTGTCTGTAAAATCTGTCATTGAACTTGAAATAGGTGGTGGAGAGGCAGAGATCCAGCAAGGTGCAGATGTGGTCTGGGGTGAAGTTGGTCCTTTTGCCCAAATCCTTGTCTTGTAGAAGTCGTTTTTTGACGGTTTCTACTGCTTCAGAAATGGGTATGCATGTGAACAGCGAAGTCACATCATACGATACAAGAGTTTCTCCCGGGGTTAGCTTCAAATGTTGAACTTTGTTGGCAAAATCAATGGAGTTTTTTATGTGATGAGGTGTGTTTCCAACCAGAGGAGCTAAAATACCAGCGAGATGTTTAGCAACATTGTATGTAACGGAGTTCATGCTGCTGACGATGGGTCTGAGAGGTGTATCTTCTTTGTGTATTTTTGGAAGTCCATAAAGACAGGGAGTGGCTTCCCCCGGGTACAATCTATAGTACAATGATCGAGTGATTATTTTCTCCTTTTCGAGTTTTTGCAGGTAATCTGTGACTTTCTTTTTAAAAGTGTTAGTTGGGTCCCTCTTCAGGGGCTCATAGGTGTTCCTGTCGCTCAGCAGTGTGGTTATTTTTCCCTGGTAGTCCGACGTGTTGAGTATTACTGTGCATCTTCCTTTGTCCGCTGGTAAAATGGTGATGTTTTGGTCCTGGCTGAGTGATGTTATCGCTTTCCTTTCCTGCGGTGTAAGATTTGAAGGAGGCAGTTTGGCACTGGAGAGTGTAGCTGATATTTTCATTCGGAGTTGTTCTGCCTCTGCTCCTGTCAAGTTGTTGTTCCTAATCGCCGATTCAGTGGCCGTGATTAATTCCACAACAGGTATTTCTTGTGGTGAGATTGCAAAATTCAAATGGACTGCTCCATTAGGACCATTGTTACAGATATCTATCTGATCCATTTAACAGTCAATACTGTTTAAAGCCGAGAGAACAGAGCATTGTGGCATGTTTTATAGGTTCTGAATATGAATTTATGATCATTTTAAACCCAGGAGGAATTTCAGGCCAACATTTGAAGATAAATTAAAATCCCTGCTGTAATGAAGTGAATTTGTGAAAATGAAAGGTACTCACTGCAAACTATGAAATCAAAGATAGAAAAAGTTACCCTAAACTCTTATGAAGGAGAGAGATGGAGGAAGAGAGGTGACACTTTCTCCATCCCCTTCACTACATTAGTTTTATTTTGTTAGCTCTCGTTAAAGTGGGGCACCAGCGGGTCAGTTTACTGACCAACAACAACTTATTCACCCTTTAATAACCAGAATCAGTCACGGAAGTAGAATCCGTTAATTACAGGGAGTTTTATAACGCATGAATATTCATCTGAATGAAGAGACCAAAGTTGTCTTTGAAGCTGTATTACAAAAATAATCAAACTAAAATCAACAACAATAATAAACAAACGATAACAATGAATCAATCAAGGCTTAATTATCTTATCTAAGGCAAAGCTGACTCTTTGAGCAGGAATTATTTCAGTTTTATATGCGCATGAATTTAGACAAAGTTTGGCTATTTTAACAAATAGTTACTTTGGAATTTTGGTTGAAAGAAGTTGTTTAATCTGATCAGATAAAGTCATTTATCATCACTGCAAGCCAGGAAATGATTAACCAATTGCATCAGCTTAAAACAGCATAACAAGACCAAGGTATCAACATGTCCCTAGGTTCTGCTCCTTACCAGGTCAGCTTGAAGGCACCAGGTCACTCGTCTTTCTGGGGTTCTCTGGTGGATCAGACCAGAGACACAATGAAGAGGACTCGCTGGGAACTGCCCAAAGTAGCTTACCATCACTGTGACAGCTTCATGGGTCTGAGGGCAACCGCTGATGAGAAGGTGCACTGTTCATCGGTACCTCCTGCGCGTTTGGACTTCAAGCCAAGAACGTGAGTCTTGCAGTGGAAAAAAGACTTCATCTTCTGCAGTTATTTACTTCTAACAATTGTAGCTGAGCGACATTTTTATCTGCCCAGGAGTTGAACGAGTGGACCTTGGTGTGACCTCTCGGATGTGGTCCACAGACGAACCATCTTCCAGTTCGGAGCCAAAGACGATCTACTCAGTTTGGGGGTCCAAGGCGAACTGCTTTTTACACAAAGGATCTTTGTGCAAAACATCAGCTCTGAGGATATTATTTTGACTAAATAAGGAACATTGTGACTCCCCTCTGAAGAAAACAGCTTCAGCTCAAAGACTGCTCACGACAGGTGTCTCTGAAGGAATAATCACTTTCTGTAAAACAGAACAGAGAAATATGTTATCCACATTGTAATATTTTACATGATTTCATGATAATGACTGAAAAAACAATCAAATTATTCATGTTCTAACTTTCAAACAAAACAAGAAAAGAGGGATGAAGTGAGTCATCAGACTGGAGTCACATCCAAAACTAAACAAAGATTCATTCATTATTGACACTCTGATGTTTCTTTACACAATAAAATTATACATTTGGTTCTAATTATTTATCATCTTCTAACAGGGATAGAAAATCAAAAAGTAAATCACATTATTTGATCAAAGTCTGGGAGAGCAATTGTCCAAGTGATAAAAATAAAAAGGTCAAAGTGGATGTTGGAGAAAAATGTTTTATTTGATCTGAAGCATCATGTTATAAACACAATCATAAAAGTGTAATATTAACAACACATCCTGCTCTTTTACTTTGAATATTTAACTTTGAAATAATTGACAGCACTGTTCAGATTTGATGATACAACTGGAACATTTCTTGTCCCAATAAAAATCAGAAATGAGTGTTTGAAGCTCGTCTACTCGTGTTTTAAAGGATGACGTGTCCTCTGGAGTTTGCTCCAGTTTCCACCTTTAAAACAAGTCCAAGAGATTTAAACATCAATCTCTTTGTTTTCACGAGTCACAGCTTGTTCCACTGACGCTGCATTCAAGTGACGCTGCGTTCAAGTGAAAACAGTGAACATCCTTTACAAAATGTGCAAATATTGAATATTGATTCTCCTGTTCTAGAAATGTCTAGAAAGGGTTTATTATGAAGTAGATCATAAAATGTGTCTCTGTTATTTGAATTAGTTCATCTCATGTTTTCTGATTCGTTACATTTTAATTTACATCTGTGACTAAATAACAACACATCTCATCTGTCAGCAGAATCAAAATGTTGGTAAATGAAACGTGTAAAAAGAGAAAGTTGTGGAGTTGCAGCTTCAACAAACATCAGTTCTTGTTTCTTGATCCTCGAATGAATCTTTCTGTGAGTTAAAAACTCTGAACCAACGGGACAGTTTCATGTAAAAGAGACATTTTACTGAAAAAACATCATCTCACCTGTTTTAGGAGTAAAAAACAAAACATGGCTACATGTGATCAAAGTTCTTCGTTCTGTAATTTTTCAGGTCTGTTCCAAGTTTTTATTTTGCTCGTGCGTCAACAACCTGAATAAATCAGAGCTGCACGTAAAACAGATGATGGGTCAATAATGTCAACAAAATCTGTTGGACACGTTGATCTCTGAGCAGCGGAGACAACAAGAAACTTTCAGCGACAAACAAAATTATTTTAGTTTACAGATCTCAGCTGTGGATCCATAACGCCAGGGACATATTCCAGCATGTAGTGGTCGAGTAAAGGAGGTCTGGACTTTGTGGAGGAGAGTCATGGTCTCAGAGACGCTGTAGAAAGACAGAACACCTGCTCTGTGATCCAGGTACACTCCAACTCTGGACACATCACCACCTGAGATGGGAGTTCTGATGCTGTTGTGATAAAACACATTAATGTTTTTGTCACAAAGTAAAGCCCAGGATTTATCATTATGTCCAAAAAAACTCTGTGTTTTATCAACATCCTTGTACGCGACTGCTACACCTCCAGTTCCTCCCAACTTCACCTCCCAGTAACAACGTCCAGTCAGACTCTCCTTACTCAGAATCTGATAACAATAAGTGAATCTGTCTGGATGATCAGGATAAAACTGTTTTTGTTTCATGTATGTTACTTTTCTGTTCCCCTCAGATAATAACATCTGTGTGTGAGCTGTGTTTGGATCCAGAGTGATGTCACATGAACATCTGAAGAAGTCCGCTCTGCTCTTTGGTTCTGGTTCTGACAGTAAACCTTCAGTCCCTCTCAGTGACATGTTTGTCCACGTGTCTCTCAGAATGTCCTCTAGTTTGTCTCTGAGCTGGGACACAGCTGCTGTCACGTCTTCAAAGTATCTCAGAGGAGCATCACTGATGCTGGATGAGTGTGGAGACTCACTGGGTGCTGACACTGACTGGTAGCTGTGGACAAACTGGTTGTGGTCCTCTGTGTGTGAGAGCTGCTTCAGCTCAGCATCTTTCCTCTTCAGATCAGTGATCTCCTGCTGCAGCTTCTCCTGAAGATCTCCGACTCGACTGGCCTCAGTTTCCTGCTGGGATCTGATCTGCTGCTTCACCTCGGAGCTTCTTTTCTGGACGAGCCGGATCAGCTCACTGAAGATCTTCTCACTGTCCTCCACTGTTTGATCAGCAGAGACGTTGATGTCCTCCAGCTGCTGCTGAAGCAGCTTCACATCTGTCTCTCTGCCCTGGATTCTCTGCTGGATGTTCTCTCTCCTCACCTGGAGCTCCTTCTGCTTCTCTCTCCTTTCAGCTGCAGCTGAGACGACGTCGTGGCCTTTATGTTCATCCACCGTGCAGACGTGACAGATGATCTGCTGATCAGTGCGACAGAACATCTTCATCACCTCATCGTGACGAGAGCAGATGTTCTCATGGAGCTTCTTGGAGGGCTCCACCAGCTGATGTTTCTTTAACTGAGCTACATCATAATGAGGCTGGACGTGTTCCTCACAGTAAGAGACCAAACACGTCAAACAGGACTTGATGGCTTTTAGTTTTCTTCCAGTGCAGACATCACAGGCCACATGTTCAGGTCCAGCACAGCTGTGATCATCAGGAGCAGCTTGGAGTCCACTCGTCTTCATCTGCTCCACTAAAGCTGCTAACAGGATGTTTTTCACCAGAACAGGCCTCGGTGTGAAGGTCTTCCTGCACTGAGGGCAGCTGTGGATCTTCTTCTGATCCTCTCCATCCCAGAAGTCTTCAATACACTTCATGCAGTAGCTGTGTCCACAGGGAATAGTCACCGGATCCTTCAGTAGATCCAGACAGATGGAACAAGAGAAACTTTCTCTGTCCAGCTGAACTCCTTTCTGCGCCATTTCACCTCTCAGCGTCTGTGGAAGTTTCACTTCCTGATAAATGAAACCAGTCTGAACCAGTCTGAGCTCAGATCTACACGTCACGTGTTAGTGCAGAGAATGAGGCGTGTCAGCACCTGATGGGGAGGAACAAGAAACTCTGTGAACATGACGCTGCTGTTTGAGAGGAGGAGGAGGAGCAGGAAGAGGAGGAAGAATCATGGCAGAAACTTCCAGGTTGAGAACAAAACAACTTTTCTTTCATCTTCATAAATTAATTACTTGATATAAAATATAATTAATTAAATGATTTAGTACAGTAAAACTTCATAAATTGTTGTTAACTGATTATTGGAACCAGTGGTGGTTCCTGTAATGTCCACCAGGGGGGGGCTATTTCTTACGGTGGCCGAGGGGTGCAAACGCGCTGCAAAAAGAAAACAGCTCTCCAAAAGATGAAACATGCTGCAAAAGATAAAACCCGCACCAAAAGGACGAACGCGTTGCAAACTAGGGGTGCAACAACGAATCGATAAAATCGATAAAAATCGATTTTTAAAAGTGTTGGCAACGAATTTCATCATCGATTCGTTGTGTCGCGCGATTATGCATCTTTCACGGCGCCGCGGAGCTGTTTTGTTCACCGGTAAAGCTTTTGTCAAAGCTGGCTGAGCTTGACTGAATAAAGTTTGAAAAAAAAAAAAACTGCAGCGTCAGCGTGCTGCGCCTGCGCGTGTGTCTTCTGAACAGAGCGAGGAGGGAGGAGGAAACAGAGCAGAGACTGTTTTCAAAGTCTATTTTACAAATGACCGACGCGACGCAGAGAAAACTGTAAATAAGTCCTACAACGTGTGGGAGTTCGACGCTTCATAAAGATAAAAAAGCTTTGAAAAGTGACGACGCGACACGAGATAACCACGCAGATGAAATGTAAACATGACGGGCTTCACCACGGTGTGAATGAAGGAAGAGCAGCAGGTAAGTCTTAACCATATTTGTTCTGTTTCAAAGAGAGAAAACGTGATGCCAGTGTCTCTGGTAGCTGAAGCTGCTTGTTTCTTAGCTGTGACAGAGAATGTGTGTGTTTTTATTTTTAATGTAACGATACAAGCAGTGTTTAAATGTGTTTTATAAATAAATCTAACACAAAGATGGTGATAATTTAATGATTTAGCTTCAACTTTTAATTTGCTGGCAAAGTCTGAAGTCACTGCATTGTATGGAAGGATGAATTGCATTTAAACAGGAATTACAGTAATTTATTCATCTACTCAAGTGTGTGTAATTAGTATTTTATATTTGTGTGTGTGTGTGTGTGTGTGTGTGTGTGTGTGTGTGCTTGTGCGTTTAACCAAGTGAAACAAGGCATTTCTTGAGTTACTGTAAATTATGATATAATACATATAAACTCTCTCTCATTCCAGAAAACAACAAACAATGACAGCCTTCATGATGGACAGACATCATGCACACCACCACAGCAAGCAGCAGAGACTGAAAGATCCTTACATGAACGTCACTGACATGAGGCCTCTGTCGATGGTTGAAGACGAAGACTTCACTTTTAACCCAGGTTACAATGATCCACACTTGTAATGGTAAATGGTAAATGGACTGTACTGTACTTATATAGCACCTTTCTATCTAATTGATACTCAAAGTGCTTTACATTGTTTATAGTAGTGTAAAGCACTACATGTCCTCATTTACCCATTCATACAGCACTCTACTAGATTACAAAGAACAAATCATTCTAAAGAGACTAATCAGAGCTTTAGCTCACATTCATACACCAATGGGGCACAAACATGGGGTTCAGTGTCTTGCCCATGGACACTTAGGCATGTGACTGCTGGTGGATTCCAACCCCCAACTCTTGCATTGGAGGACGACTGCTCTAACAACTCAGCCACAGCTGCCCCATCCAGGTTAAAACAATCCACACCTTTAATCCAGGTTACACTTGTCCCTCAAAAACACATTTTACAAAGTAGCTACATTTTGTGCAGGTATAAATCATACATTTGTATATATGTTTGTGTACATTTATTTTTTATTGAAGCTGACTAACTTTATTTTTTAATTATTCAATATTTTACTAACAGAATAGTCAAGTAGCAACCTGTTTTTTGTGCGATTTGATATGTCAGTCAAATTTTGGAATAAAGAGGTGATAATTAAAACTTGTTTCCTTTTTTTTTTTTTTTGCCGATTCATCGATGAATCGAAAAAATAATCGGCCGATTAATCGATTATTGAAATAATCGTTAGTTGCAGCCCTATTGCAAACCCAAATGCTGCAAATTAAAAAGCAACTGCAACGCAAAAAAGTAAACAGCGCTCCAAAATATGAAACGCGCTGCAAAAGATGAAACGCGCTGCAAAAGATGAAACGCGCTGCAAAAGATAAAACGCGCTCCAAAAGGACGAACGAGCTACAAACACAGAAAGAGCTGCAAATGGGGAAAGCTGCAACGGAAGTGCTCCAGACCACTAGGGGCAGTCGAACAAAGAACAAATCATAAAATAAACTTAAGAGGAAGAAAGACGCTTGCCAACCGTAAATAAATATCACAAGAGGAAGAAAGAAAAGGTTTGTTTATACTTTATTCATTTAAACACACAGTCTTTTACAATATGATAGAATAGCAGCATAGTTCTGTGGGTAATGTTAGTATGCTACAGAATTCTATTTACAAGTTTGCATCTTTGATGTGTCAGTCACTGCATTGAGGTCTTTATGGTAGACTGAAATATACACATAGACTATGTATATATATTATATATATACATTATATAT
>JBBPBX010002382.1:51787-67850 GCA_038048925.1 Garcialebias charrua | reverse complement strand
TTGAGTGTCCCAATGATCCTAGGAGCTATGCTGTCAGGGGCTTCATGCCCCTAGTAGGGTCACCCAAGGCAGACAGGTCCTAGGTGAGGGACCAGACAAAGCGCAGCCCAAAGACCCCTTATGATGAGTAAAATAAATGGAAACAATGTTCCCTCGCCCGGACGCGGGTCACCGGGGCCCCACTCTGGAGCCAGGCCCGGAGGAGGGGCACGTTGGCGAGCGCCTGGTGGCCGGGCTTTTACCCATGGAGCTCGGCCGGGCACAGCCCGAAGAGGAGACGTGGGTCCCCCTTCCCATGGGCTCACCACCTGTGAGAGGGGCCAAAGGGGTCGGGTGCATTGTGGAATGGGTGGTGGCCGAGGGCGGGGACCCTGGCGGTCTGATCCTCGGCTACAGAAGCTGGCCATTGGGACATGGAATGTCACCTCTCTGGTGGGGAAGGAGCCTGAGCTAGTGTGTGAGGTTGAGAGGTTCCGGCTAGCAATAGTCGGACTCACCTCAACGCATGGCTCTGGCTCTGGAACCAGTTTCCTTGAGAGGGGTTGGACACTCTTCCACTCTGGAGTTGCCCCTGGTGAGAGGCGCCGAGCAGGAGTGGGCATACTTGTTGCCCCCCATCTTGGTGCCTGTACGTTGGGGTTCACCCCGGTGAACGAGAGGGTAGCCTCCCTTCGCCTACGTGTGGGGGGACGGGCTCTGACTGTTGTTTGTGCCTATGCGCCAAACGGCAGCGCAGATTACCCACCCTTTTTGGAGTCCTTGGAGGGGGTATTGGAGGGTGCGCCTCCTGGGGACTCCCTTGTTCTGCTGGGGGACTTCAACGCTCACGTGGGCAATGACAGTGAGACCTGGAGGGGTGTGGTTGGGAGGAACGGCCCCCCTGATCTGAACCCGAGCGGTGTTCTGTTGTTGGACTTCTGTGCTCGTCATGGATTGTCCATAACGAACACCATGTTCAGGCATAAGGGTGTCCATATGTGCTCTTGGCACCAGGACACCCTAGGTCGCAGTTCGATGATCGACTTTGTTGTCGTCTCATCTGATCTGCGGCCGCATGTCCTGGACACTCGGGTGAAGAGAGGGGCGGAGCTGTCAACTGACCACTACCTGGTGGTGAGTTGGCTCCGATGGTGGGGGAGGATGCCGGTCAGACCTGGCAGACCCAAACGTATTGTGAGGGTCTGCTGGGAACGTCTGGCAGAGTCTCCCGTAAGACGGAGCTTTAACTCCCACCTCCGGGAGAGCTTTGAACACGTTCCGAGGGAGGCGGGGGACATTGAGCCCGAGTGGGCCATGTTTCGCGCCTCTATTGTCGAGGCAGCTTATCGGAGTTGTGGCCGCAAGGTTGTTGGTGCCTGTCGTGGTGGCAACCCTCGAACCCGGTGGTGGACACCGGCGGTGAGGGATGCTGTCAAGCTGAAGAAGGAGTCCTATTGGGCCTTTTTGGCCTGTGGGACCCCGGAAGCAGCAGATAGGTACCGGCAGTCCAAGCGGCATGCGGCTCGGGTGGTTGCTGAGGCAAAAACTCGGGCGTGGGAGGAGTTCGGAGAGGCCATGGAGAATGACTTCCGTACGGCTTCGAGGCGATTCTGGTCCACCATCCGCGTCTCAGGGGGGGAAAGCG
This sequence comes from Garcialebias charrua, assembly GCA_038048925.1. Taxonomy (NCBI): domain Eukaryota; kingdom Metazoa; phylum Chordata; class Actinopteri; order Cyprinodontiformes; family Rivulidae; genus Garcialebias; species Garcialebias charrua. Next base: position 66,226 of record JBBPBX010002382.1, on the reverse strand, counting down.
GTACGCGACCAACACCATTTATGGTGGGGATGGCGTGCTGTTGACCTCAACTCGGGATGTTGTGAGTCGGTGGGCGGAATACTTCGAAGACCTCCTCAATCCTACTGGCACGTCTTCCACTGAGGAAGCGGAGCCTGGGGACTTTGGGTCGGGCTCTCCAATCTCTGGTGCTGAGGTCGCCGAGGTGGTTAAAAAGCTCCGCGGTGGCAGGGCTCCGGGGGTGGATGAGATTCGTCCTGAGTTCCTTAGGGCTCTGGATGTTGTGGGGTTGTGTTGGCTTACGCGACTCTGCAATATCGCGTGGACATCGGGGGCAGTTCCCTTGGATTGGCAGACTGGGGTGGTGGTTCCCCTATTCAAAAAGGGGGACCGTAGGGTGTGTTCCAACTATAGGGGGATCACACTCTTAAGCCTCCCTGGTAAGGTCTATTCAGGGGTTCTGGAGAGGAGGGTCCGTCGGATAGTCGAACCTCGGATTCAGGAGGAGCAGTGTGGTTTTCGTCCTGGTCGTGGAACACTGGACCAGCTCTACACCCTCAGCAGGGTCCTGGAGGGTGCGTGGGAGTTTGCCCAACCAGTTTACATGTGCTTTGTGGACTTGGAAAAGGCATTCGACCGCGTCCCTCGGGGGGTTCTGTGGGGGGTACTCCGGGAGTATGGGGTACCAGGCCCTTTGATATGGGCTGTTAGGTCCCTGTACGACCGGTGTCAGAGCTTGGTCCGCATCGCTGGCAGTAAGTCAGGCTCGTTTCCTGTGAGAGTTGGACTCCGCCAAGGTTGCCCTTTGTCACCGATTCTGTTCATAACTTTTATGGACAGAATTTCTAGGCGCAGCCAAGGTGTTGAGAGGATCCGGTTTGGTGGCCTTAGAATCTCTTCTCTGTTTTTTGCAGATGATGTGGTCCTATTGGCTTCATCAGTTCGTGATCTACAGCTTTCGCTGGAGCGGTTTGCAGCTGAATGTGATGCGGTCGGGATGAGGATCAGTTCCTCCAAATCTGAGGCCATGGTCTTGAGCCGGAAAAGGGTAGCATGCCTTCTCCGGGTCGGGGAGGAGGTCCTGCCCCAAGTGGAGGAGTTTAAGTATCTCGGGGTCTTGTTCACGAATGAGGGAAAACTGGAGCGTGAGATCGATAGGCGGATAGGTGCAGCGTCCGCAGTGAAGCGGGCGCTGTACCGGTCTGTCGTGGTGAAGAGAGAGCTGAGTCAAAAGGCAAAGCTCTCAATTTACCGATCGATCTACGTTCCCACCCTCATCTATGGTCATGAGCTCTGGGTTATGACCGAAAGAACGAGATCTCGGATACAAGCGGCTGAAATGAGTTTTCTCCGCAGGGTGTCTGGACTCTCCCTTAGAGATAGGGTGAGAAGCTCAGTCATCCGGGAGGGACTCGGAGTAGAGCCGCTGCTTCTCCACATCGAGAGGAGCCAGTTGAGGTGGCTCGGGCATCTGGTTAGGATGCCTCCTGGACGCCTCCCTGGTGAGGTGTTCCGGGCATGTCCCACCGGGAGGAGACCCAGAGGAAGACCCAGGACACGCTGGAGGGACTATGTTTCTCGGCTGGCCTGGGAACGCCTTGGGATTCCCCCAGAGGAGCTGCTCCAAGTGGCTGGGGAGAGGGAAGTCTGGGCCTCCCTACTTAGGCTGCTACCCCCGCGACCCGACCCCGGATAAGCGGAAGAAAATGGATGGATGGATGGATGGATATATATATATATATATATATATATATATATATATATATATATATATATATATATATAATATATATATAATATATATATATATAATATATATATATATATATATATATATATATATATATATATATATATATATGTATATATATATATATATATATATATATATATATATATATATATATATATATCAGTGACGTGCGGTGAGGTTCATGGCTGGTGAGGCACTGTGCAGTTTTTTTCATATGTATAATAAAAAACAGACAAAAAATGTTCTCCACATTTTGTCTTCTGTCTGCCATAGCTTCTTCAGCGCTTTGGATACTTTGGATAGCGTTATTTTCTTCTTTTATAATACATGAACCCTACAGAGTAGTTTATTCGCCATTTGATTGGCAGCAGTGAACGGGTTGTGTTTAAAATCTCATATCAGCAATCTTTACAAACTGTAGCACATAAAAAAGCACATTTAATTTGGAGAAAAAATTATTTTAGTCTTACTTTTACTTATAAATTAAATTAAACTATAACAAAATCTATTTTTATTTTACAGAAAAGAGCTGTGAGAATTATTACAAGAAAGCCTTGATGCCATCTATCTAATATATTATTTAAACAACTCAAAATACTGAAGTTTTATGATTTGGTGGACTATAATATTTTGTTAGTAATAGAACCCTCAAATGTTCAAATGTATTTTGTTAAGAGAGAAAGCTGCTACAGTCTAAAGGGAACTGACATTTTTGCAAAGCCAAGCTATAGAACTAGTTTGAAGGGACAGTTTATTTCAATACAGGGAGTTGAATTGTGGAATGTTTTGGGAAATCGTGTTAAAAATGTAAACTCTGTGCTTATGTTTAAAAATGATCAAAACTATTAACAATTTATAAATTGTTAACAAAATACTAAAACTTTTAGTTAAGTGTTTAATGTTCTAGATATTTGTAGATTGTGAAAAGTTACTCTTTTTGCTCTGTTTGCGCTGTCACTTTTACTCCTGCAGCGCCAGGCTCAAACAGAACCCTGAGCTCACTAGCCCCGCCTCCAGAGGCTGGCCGCGCACGTGTGTGTGTGTGGATGTAACTGGACACCTTCACAGCCGTTTTATGAGATCGCTCAGCGCACAGATACAGTTTTAGACAAAAACACGAGACATTATATTCACCAGCTAAACTATAGAAATGTAGTTTATATAATAGCAAAAGTATTTGGACATTTTAATAGCGACATAAGAGGCAGGAATTTTCCTGCTTTCCCAAATCGCTCACAGCTGCAGTCTGCAGCTGCAGCACGTCAGCGAGTGATTGCGCAATCTGAAGTGAAGCAGCCGGTGCCTCTCTGCGCAGGTCTCTGCTGAGTATTTGAACGCTAAATAAGAAAAATCAGTGATTTTGACTAAAAAATAACTTAAACTGGTTTAGTTTTTAGTAAAATAAGTTTATAGTACGGATAAATATAATAATTACATTTATTTTTTAATTTTTTCTTTTCTTTCCATGATGACAGGTGAGGCGTGGCCTCACTTGCCGCCCCTGACCGCACGTCACTGATATATATATATACAGTGAAAAAAATGACCGAAATGGTACGCAGGTGGACCGAACCGAGCGTGCCGTACCAAAACGGTTCGGTACACCCACTTGTACTGTTACACCACTAATGGACGATATTGGATTTTGGGCCGATATCCGATATGCCAACATGTTAAAACTTATTTCTCTGATAACCAATGCCGATATTTTTAATATACTTTCCTTTGTAAAAACATCTCCCTCTTATTTAGGGTTATTTGCTACAAAAATTGTGCAATGGCTAAAACTCCCACACCGCCGACATTTTGAATTTTCCTCTCGGCCATGAGATCAGGGAGGTGCGTGTGGAGTTATCACGTTGTGCTGCAGCTGCAGGCAAAAACAGCGCCTTTTATATCGGTGAGTTATTTTAATGGAATGGCCGATGTCCGATATTGAACTTTAACTCTAATATCGGCCAATACCGATATCACGCCGATAATATTGTGCATCCCTACTTTTTAAAGAGAAATGTTTCTAAGTCGAAGGAGATGGTCATCGATTTCAGAAGACTCTTCAGCTGTCGCTCCTGTGGTCATTTACGGTGAATCTGTCAAGGTGGTGCATCAATATCAATATCTGGGAACTGTTCTTGATGAAAAACTGACCTTTGATGCACATGTAAGAACGCCCACCAGAGAATGTATTTTTTTATCAGAAGCTCTGTGGTTTCAATCTTGATTCTACTTTTATGAGAATGTTTTATTGAGTCTCTCTTAACTTTCACTTTCATCTGGTGGTTTGGACTTTTGACATGAAAGAACAGGAACAAACTCTCGGGGATTGTCAGGATGTGCAGCTAAACTGCTGACAGCCCTACAGAACCTCACTGATCTACACAAGGTGAGGTTTGTCAACAAGACCAGGCTGATTCTGGCAGATCCTGATCATCGACTCCATGGTGAGTTCAGGTTGCTTCCATCTGGACGTAGATAGCTGCTGCCCAGATGTAGAACAAAGACTTAATAACTCATTCATCCCTGTAGTGATTAGGCTTCTCAACTAACAGTGATGATTTCTGTATTGTTATTGTAATGTCTCAATGTCTTTCCTAGTACTGTATAGATGTTTTGTGTGACTACTGACTGTGAAACAAATTGTACCTTGGGGATAATAAAGATTCTTGAACTTGGGTGTACATCTAGTTTTAATTATCTTAAAAAACAAATGAAAAAAGACAATACCGTTGCTAGTTCTGCAGACATATGGCTACAATTTGGTGTGGTTTTAGTTGAGTCATTCATATTTACACAGCTGACCTTCTCAAAAACTGTTCAGAAATTTGTGTAAATCTGTGTTAGTGAGCACTTCTCCTTTGCTGAGACAATCCATCCACCGCCACAGGTGTGGCATACCAAGATGCTGAGTAGAAAGCATGATTATTGCACAGGTATGCCTAAGGCTGACCACAATAAAAGGCCACTCTAAAATGTGCAGTGTTATCACAGCACAATGCTACAGATGTCACAAGTTTTGAGTGAGCAATGGGGATGTGTTGCTTGTGGGACTCAGTTTGTTGGCGGCTCCTCATATTGAAGAAGTCCTTTGGATGAAGGGAAAAACATCTCAGCAACAAAAGAAACTGTCCAGATGACCTGACTGAATGAGCATTGTTGGGTTTTTATCTGGATTACTGAGCATGAACTTTGTTGCTTGAGCGTGAGTTTGCTGAGTTTGTTGCGGTTCTTCGGACTGATGAAGTCCTTTGGATGACGGGCGAAACGTTTCAACAAGAAAAAAAAACATCCAGAGGACCTGACTTAACTTTTTTTTTTTACCTGGATTACTGAGCATCAGCTTTGATTTTTAAATTACCATTGTTTATTCACATTAACATTTATGTTCAGTTTTAGTTTTTGAACTTTTTTTTATTATTATCAACAAACGTGTAACATTTTGATGTGTTTTAAACCTTGAACAAGGGATTTTAATAAATTTCTGTCTGCTCTTGACCACTCTATCATCACAAACAGCCTCTGTCTGTCTTGGCGCTCACGTTGCCTCTTCTCTCACTCTGAACACCCCCACACCCAAATACACTCAAAAACTGTCTGTACAAACAGCATACAGCACAAATGTGTCACGCTAAGCTAGCGGCATGCAATACAGGTGCTCTAGCTAAAAAGCTAAAGGCGCCTCTTCCCTCATGCTGAACGCCCCATTCAAAAACTGTGTTCAGACATTTCTCTGTCCCCCCGTCAACAAAAATCATGGATGATATGAGCACCCCACCATGGCAAGTTAACTAGGGGGAAATACTGTGCTCTGTTGCAGGTGGCTTGAAGACTGGAGTTTATTTCATCAATATATGATGACGGATCTGAACAGAACTCTAAATCTGACACACTCTACAAACCACTTTCTAAAGTCTGATAATCCCTTGTAGGAGTTTCGACGCTGCTGGCGTTTATCTTGTTAAATTTTAAAGAAATGCAACGTTTCCGCTCGCTGCGCGTGCACGCTTTGCAGAACCGAGGTGGCAAAAAATTCAGCTGATTTGACCATTACGTGCATTTATTAAGTAAAAGTTAAGCTCAGACACATCTTTGCTATTATTTTCAGCACACCAATAATTGTTTTTAAGTGTTAATCTTGTTAAAGTCCTTCCGTGCACGCTCCTGTGGCCATTGGCAGCCAATCCATTTTTGGCAAAACACCGGCCCACATTTCTGTGTTGTCACTGTCAGCGGCGACGCATAATAGATGCGACTTATACGGCGGTGCGACATGTTTATAGATTTTTCCACTTTATTGGACATAATTGGACTGATGCGACTTATAAGGCAGTGTGACGTGTACGGCGGAAAATACGGTATTTGAAAATCCTGGATGTAGCCTTCCCTTCTCTGCCTGATGCATCCTCTTACAGTGGAGTTTCCACAGGTCCTTTTTAAGATACTGTATTTTTTGCCATATATAAGTCACGTTTTTTGCATAATGTGCATGCCCTGCAACTCAAAAGGCCGAAGCGACATATTTATGCATTTCCCCCCGTAGCGTCCATCCTTCCAAGAACCTTAAGACAAATGTCCTCAGAGACACCACATCTCTCACACCCCTTCCCTTTTCTGCTAATCTGGGACAGATAATGGCATTCTGTTTTCTAGCTCAGGAAGTTTCTTTGCTAACCTTCTCTGTGTGTTTTAAAAATGTGTGTTTTAAAATCTACAGCTGGGACCACCCTGACATGTTGCATTATTCTAGACCCTCTTCTGTGTAATTCACTTTCTATGTTGAGTCACCAGACTTTGAGACTCCTGAAGAAGGGTCTTGATCAAAGAGCTTCACTTGGCCTTATCAACAGAGACTGGTCGCCATGACAATAAAGGAAGCTAACCCCCAGTTGAAGTTCTGATTCAAATACTGTAAACCCATTTAGTTTGTATCAGCATGGTGTCACACATCCTTAACAAAGGGTCATTGTATTATCTTCTCTGAAGAACTTTGAGAAGGGAGATGTTAATTCCATTAATTATACAGTGGGATGCTCATACTGTAAGAAGCCCTCTGATTGGTTAAAAGTTAAAGGACCCGTCTTCCTAGTGTCAAGTACTGTATACTGAACACAAAGGGAGGTGTGAGACGGAAGTCGATGGGGAAAGTTGGCTTTGGATCATCAGCTGAGCTGAGCAGATGGAATGAGTGGTTGTGGAGAGTTGATGAGACTCTCTGAGAAACAACAGCCATATGATGGAAGACGACTCCAGCTGAAACATGGTGGACATTCTGAAACTTCTCAAAATACCCAGGAGCGAAAGGTATGCGCCGAACGGACCGCAGCCCCGAGAAACAACATGCTTCTTGGGACAGCGGACCACCGGCTTCCTTCATGCATCCACTGTGGTAATGAAAGATGAACATCTTCCTTCTGATGAGAAGCCCACGTAACAGTGCCAACTACCGGTAAGTTTGTTTAGATAATTTAATTCATGAATCTGATTTAAACATAAGTTAAGAGCCTTAGTCCAAATTGAATCAAAACTCCTTCTCAACGTCGTCAAGATTTATGTCATTTACTTTCTAAAGGCTGCTCAATTAATATTAAACATTTGCCATAATTTACATGTCATAATTCACACTGAGAATAACGTTACAGAATTGTATTTACCTTAATTACGGATTCTTTGTGTTTTCTTCGAGGGGCAGGAATTAAGTTTGCTACAAGAACTCATGGTTTATATACAGTAATATGTTTGAGGTAAGGCCAGAGTACGTGAGCTTAAACACCTAAAGGGTAGGAGTTTGACCGGAACAGAAGTCCAATATCCTATACATATATTCCCCTACATGATAAAACAATTTTTGGCTGAGATATGACAGTTTTTATTCATTCTGACTGAAACAATTTGAACAGTACCATTTTCAGCCACTAGATTAGGGGTCTGCAACCTGTGGCTCTGGAGCCACATGTGGATCATTGGTCCCTCTGCAGTGGCTCTTTCAAACTTTGACCAAAACTGACATAAAGCTGAATTTTATTGGTTGTTATACAAACAACAAAAAAGGACAACCGGTAGCTTTAGACATGTTCCTGTTATTTCTTTTGCAAATATGTGAATACTGGATTAAGTACAAGGAGTAAATCTTAAAAAGCTAAGTCTGGTCCTCTGGACATTCAAAAAACAAAACAAAACAAAGCAAAAAAAATAATTGTAGAAACGTTTCGTCTTTCGTCCGAAAGACTTCCTCAGTCTGAGGTACTGTATTCCTGCTGTATTGAGCATGCATCAGGGTACAAGGAGTAAAACATACCCACTTTAAATTGATGCTTAATTTCTATAAGTAATTAATTTTTACACACACACGCACGCACGCACGCACACACACACACACACACACACACAGCTGTGGATAGACAGGATGGTTTGGGTTTCAAGTTTTGCTTTTTTTTTTAAACAAAATAATTGATTCTGTTAAACTGGATTTCCACCCTGACAAGCCAAGATTAATCTTGATAGACCTTTTAAAAACAGCTTATGGTGCAAAACATTAGTTTACTAAATAAAAACACATGTAAAGGTGAACAAAGAACAACAAGGTTGCAGGCTTCCTACGCAGCTACAACTCAACAACAATCACGTTCGACGCTCTTTAGAAAACACACACAGCTTAGAAACATCCTCTAATTATTAGGCGACATATCGTATAATAATCACTGTACAGTACGACATGTGTTCATTCATTCATTCATTCAACCTTTATTTATACAGGCTAGCCTCGTTGAGCCAGGGGGACTCATTTACAAGAGGGACCTGTCTCACTCACACCCAGGGTCAATTTAGAGTCACCAATCAGCCTAACTTACTGTTACTGATAAACAATGAACACTGAACAGCTAAAAGGAGTACTGTGCTAAACAACAACAATGCTGCCTCACACCCGTTTTGCGTGCCGTTGTCGAGGCACAGCGGCTGTTTAAACATATCATTATCGTTACTGTAAAGAACTACAATGCCTGAATACGTTAATGTGAAGTTACAGCTTAGTAAACCACACAGAACTGCGAAAAAGAGTAAAAAGCAACTCTTTCACTCACTGTTCATGCGAGGAGCAGCCATCTTGAAACGATGATGTCACGCGTTCTCTGGTATGGTCTGGCTGCACCGAGTTCTCGAGTTGGAATTACGACCTGAGGGGGGTGTTCCAGTTGATATTTACTACTCGGAAACACGTAATTACGACTTCCGAGGACAACTGGAACGCAGCGTTATTCTCCAACCAGGCTCCTGATGAATGATAAAAGCACGCCCTCTGTGGTTCATATAAATGAATTGATATTTACGAGCTCTAAATTCTTTGTCACAGACAAGACATCCCGCTGGTAGCGAAGGCGGGTTTTTAGGAGAAAGTAAGGCCCTGTTTATACGGACACGGTGGAGGGAAATGTAGGTTTTTTCGTATGTTAATTAGAGGGAAAAAATCAGCGTTGACACGGACAAATTCTGTGTTTACATGCATCCGCAAGAATCTCCCCCGCCTTTATGAATCTGCTGTAGTTACCATGCCGGGTCATTAGATGGTGCTGCGTATTTTGTAACTTCACCTAATGCGCATGCGTGTTTCCTCAGTCTGCTACTTTCTTCTGGGCTAAAAGTTCAGCTAACAACAACTTAACAACAAGTTAAAGCTGAAATTTGGATAAAGCCCCCCGTATAGCTCTGCATACGTCCATACGCGTGTCCGTACGCGCGTACTGTACGCAGAGAGTTCAGCCCCACACCCCAGCATACGTTCTTGCGTACATTCTCGCGTTTTCGCACCAAATTCTTGACGTCATTTGAGCAGCTGCTGCGTAGCTCCTGACAAGAGCGTTTACCTATGGGACAAATTGAGGTCGCTGATTGGTCATTTGCTGATACGCCTACTGAATTGATTAACAGGTCAGGAAAAAAAGGCAACAGCTGGCAGCTCCAGCCGCAGCGATGTGCTGTGTTTATATATTAATAAAAAGTTCTAAAAAATAAACTAAAAACAGGGAGTGCTGGTCCTACAGCCCACACATCAGACCAGCACACCAGGAAATCTCCAGACCCTCCCGCAGCCCCGTTGGACCAGAGTTTAATTCACTTGTGACAAATTTGTTCATTTCTCATCATTTCGGTCATGGAGTCAACGGAGGAGGAAGCAATCACTTGCCTATTGGCAAAAAAACTAAAGAAAAGGCCAGATCAAGGATGAAGAAGGGGGAATTTAATACATTGGTGTCGCATACAAAACAGTCCGGCGCCGGGCAGTTTATTGTGCGACACCGCGTTTGCGTTCGCGGTCGTAAAATTTGAGCTTTGCGCGTACATGCCCTGCGGGGATACGCTTGTACCTCTGCGTAGTACGTGCGTACCTCTGCGTATGGACGTACGCAGAGCTATACGGGGGGCTAAAGTGTCGACAGATTTGACACCAAGTGGACCCGCTTCATCTAACAAGCTCCACACCAGACGTTGAGTGGACCAGAACCGAGTCAACGATGTTGGACTTTAGTCCGTGATAATCAGCTGATTTACAGCAGGTAAATCAACGTTCTTAATAATGTTTGCTTATGTTTACTTCAATCACACAACAACCAACTGAGTTTTTATTTTTATTTTTTTCCCTGCGAGGTCGAGAAACTGTCCTTCCAGGCGGACCGGTTTGGACGTGGGTCCAGTATCCACCAGGATGAAAACAGAGCAAAGTCCAATTCATGAACGTAGTTACAGTTCGGTTAATGTGTTTTTAATAGTGTTCAGTTTAATTATCAGTGTTTGTGTGACATACAGTTTGTGGTGTTGAATAAATAAATACTGTACAAAATAAACCTAGTGTCTTCATTTTCAACTTTAATAACACGCAACATGTTACGTATCGTTTAAATGACGTAACTTGAGTCCAGATATTCATTTAGCTTAGATAACTTTATATATCTCCCACGCTAACATAAATACAGGTATTGTTTATTATTGTTAAACTGTTATTATTTAGTACATTTAGTATGTTATAGTGCATATATTTCACGTCATGTGAAATATCCGCCTGCCTCGTTAAATAAACTGATATTAGAACTAGATCAGACTGTGTCTCTTCCAACACAGACGCAGCTAGATTCAGGTGTAGATTAATTAAATATGAGACTCAAAATATATTCCATCAGTCATAGTTCAGAATTAGGGGTGTGTAAAAATATAGATATCGCGATATAGATTTTTTTCTTTCCTAGAAAAAATCGATATTCATCTGCAAGTATCGTACCTTAAAAAAAAATAATATTAATAATTATTTTATTTTTTTTGAATGTCCAGAGGACCAGACTTGGCTTTTTTAGATACCTCTGCATCCCTGACACCAGTGTATCCTCAGAGAGAGTCTTCTCCACCCCTGGAGATATCATCACTGTGCAGAGAAGTGCACTTCTCCCTGAGCACGACGATCAGATTTTATTTCTAAACAAAAATCTGAGGAGAATGTAGCTCACTTGGTCTGCAGAGTAGACTTTCTGTTTAGAGTTCACTTATTACTTATTAGTCAGGGTCTATCTAGCTCTGCTAAGATGGGTGCATTTGAAGTTAAATGTTCTTCATTACTTGAATTATAGACTGTTTTGGAGAAGTCCATCCATCCATCCATCCATTTTCGTCCGCTTATCCGGGGTCGGGTCGCGGGGGTAGCAGCCTAAGTAGGGAGGCCCAGACTTCCCTCTCCCCAGCCACTTGGAGCAGCTCCTCTGGGGGAATCCCAAGGCGTTCCCAGGCCAGCCGAGAAACATAGTCCCTCCAGCGTATCCTGGGTCTTCCTCTGGGTCTCCTCCCGGTGGGACATGCCCGGAACACCTCACCAGGGAGGCGTCCAGGAGGCATCCTAACCAGATGCCCGAGCCACCTCAACTGGCTCCTCTCGATGTGGAGAAGCAGCGGCTCTACTCCGAGTCCCTCCCGGATGACTGAGCTTCTCACCCTATCTCTAAGGGAGAGTCCAGACACCCTGCGGAGAAAACTCATTTCAGCCGCTTGTATCCGAGATCTCGTTCTTTCGGTCACAACCCAAAGCTCATGACCATAGATGAGGGTGGGAACGTAGATCGATCGGTAAATTGAGAGCTTTGCCTTTCGACTCAGCTCTCTCTTCACCACGACAGACCGGTACAGCGCCCGCTTCACTGCGGATGCTGCACCTATCCGCCTATCGATCTCACGCTCCAGTTTTCCCTCATTCGTGAACAAGACCCCGAGATACTTAAACTCCTCCACTTGGGGCAGGACCTCCGACCCGGAGAGGGCATGCTACCCTTTTCCGGCTCAAGACCATGGCCTCGGATTTGGAGGAACTGATCCTCATCCCGGCCGCATCACACTCGGCTGCAAACCGCTCCAGCGAAAGCTGTAGATCACGATCTGATGAAGCCAATAGGACCACATCATCTGTAAAAAACAGAGAAGCGATTCTAAGGCCACCAAAACGGATCCTCTCAACACCTTGGCTGCGCCTAGAAATTCTGTCCATAAAATTATGGAGAAGTCATATTACTATTTACTTACCAAGCACTAAGAGTGATTCCTTCAGATGTTAAGTGTCAAGGTTAAAAAGGTTTCAAACTATTCAGAGCAGGGCACTTGGTGCACTTTATTTACTTTACAAATGCATGTAAGCTACAGTTTTTACTGTTTCAATTGAAAGAAACATGTTTTCTCACGACTTCTTTGATTCATTTTGTCCAGCTGTCGACTTTAAGTCTGTATCCATGTCCAACCAGAGCCAAGTATTGTGTAGTTGGTGCTTTTAATCAGTTTTCAGTTAAATTAATTAAATCCAAGTCTATAACAGTCTCAAAATGTCACCAAAATCACTCTGTCCCTTTAAAATCTTTCAGAAAATCGCAATATTGTATTGAATTGTATAGTTTGCTGAATATCGCAATATATATCGTATCGTGAGCAGAATATCATGTATCTTATCGTATCGTGAGATTACTGTATCACTACAGCCCTATTCAGAATGCGGTGCGTGTCCGCCACCATTGTTGATGCTGTCCGTCCGCGCGTGCGTGTGGTTCAAACAAAAGCTCAGCAGGAGATGTTTATGTTATCAACAGGGGGTCAGCGAAAAACCTCCACTCTGGAAGGTGGATTCAGAAACCTCTGGATTCAAAGGGGGCCAGTGGTGTCGTGTAAACGATCGGCAAAACCTCAAAAGAGAAAGGTGCAGTTTCACTCAAAATATGCGCTGTGTAAATGGCCCCTAAAGAACAATCTAAAGGATTGTTTGTTTCGTAATGCATGAGATATTAAAATGACATGTTCTTGTTAATTCAAAGTACTTTTTGTTAATCCAAATTACTTTTCTGTTGAAGAAAGAAAAAAATATTCTCCCCGTCGGGGAATTGAACCCCGGTCTCCCGCGTGACAGGCGGGGATACTCACCACTATACTAACGAGGAGTGACTGATAACACTGTCAAAAAACAGACATTAAAAAGAAAAGCATGGGTCTTGTCTTCTCCAAGGAATAAAATGTAACATCTAACCACATGTAATTATTATGGAAATATAGACGGTCACAGACTACGATAGCGTTGATCAGATATTGTAAAGTATATGGTCACAGAATATGGTATAACACTTACCCCAAAATTACACCACATGCGTTACGGCTCCGCTCCGCTCCGGTCCGACCTCCGCAGCAAATACGCACCCATTATAATCAATGAGAGAATTTACACTGGCTCCGCACGGCGGCGGCGAGCTGCGGAGAGCGGACGGCAGTCCGTCAAAATTAGAAATTTTTCTATTTCTGCCGGATGACGGAGCTGTGCCGGAGTCAACTTTTGAAGATTACGTCGCACCAACAGGAAAAGGAACGAGCACAACTTCCGTATTTACAAAATAAAATCACCACGGGCGGACTAATCCTAGCTCTATACGGATTTATTTGTACAAAAATGCTGTCAAACTATCATTTATGACTATTCTATGACTAAACTATTATATTTATGACTATGACTACGCCTAATAACGCAATACAAGAAATAAATAAATAAAAAAGTATTTTATTCTGAAATGTAAACATCACTTCCTGTTGCTCAAACCATGTCCTGTCGCTTATTTACGAGAGAAGATCAAGGCAGCCTTTACTGTTCTCCTTCTTCCACCGAATGAATTGTTTTGTTCTGACTTCATTATTTATCACTTGATTTATTTATTTATTTATCGCGCGATCTTGCAATTCCCACGCATGCGTCTTGGAGCGGCGCATCCAGGCGGACCTGAGCTGAGCGGAGGCAGTGGACTTTGGACTCGCTCAGCTGCGACCTGCGGAGCGGAGCGGACACGGACCGTGTGTATTGTAATTTTGGGGTTAGTGTTAAACCTTTGTCTTGGAGGATTATTCTCCAACCAGGCTCCTGATGAATGATAAAAGCACGCCCTCTGTGGTTCATATAAATGAATTGATATTTACGAGCTCTAAATTCTTTGTCACAGACAAGACATCCCGCTGGTAGCGAGGGCGGGTTTTTAGGAGAAAGTAAGCATTCTCATTGGCTGCCATTTAAAAAAAAACTCAACAACACTGGAGGGACAAGACAGGTGTACAGGTAGTCCCCGACTTACGAGCGAGTTCCGTGCCTAGGGGGCGCTCGTATGTCAAAAATTCGTAAGTAGGATCACATAGTAAAAAAAAAAAAGAAAAAGAAAAAAAAA
>JBBPBX010002382.1:0-48705 GCA_038048925.1 Garcialebias charrua | reverse complement strand
TTTTTTAACCCTCGCCTGGCCCAAATGCAAGAATGAAAATAGACCTAATAATAAATTACTGTAATTGTACAATATGGTGAATTGTTAGTGTCATGGTGGGTGTTGTCCTTTAAAGACACAATCTGGTGGCTCCCTCATGTTTACTTCAACAATAACAGTAGATTTTCCTTGAACAATCAACAATAGACAAACATAAGAGAGAAATACATTTTTTAACAAGTTAAAACAAAGATATCAAAGTAGCAAAACAGACAGATTATAAGGTAGATGTAGAAAATCAAAAACAAGAACATGTCTGCATTGGTTTTTGCCAGGATTCCAACAGATTCTTAAAGAATGTTATCAATTTCTTCCACTATGTCCATCCAATTGTTTAAAGTGGAGGTGTCCACCATACCCCATTTCCGTGTGACCGCTTTCTTGGTCGTTGCCCATAATATTTTAATCAAGTAGAGGTCTTTACCTGGAATGTTATTTTCTGATAAATAACCTAAATATAATTAAAAAAAAAACTTCAATTTTTTTTTTTTTTTTCTTCTTTCAGCTTTATTCCCTGCGTTAGGGGTCGCCACAGCGAACTGGTCGCACGAAGATTTGGCAGTTGTTTTTACGCCGGATGCCCTTCCTGACACAACCACAGACCACCGAGCAACCACAGCCCTCTGTGTGGAGCAGAGAGCTGATATCTAGGGTTCCCGGGGGAGCAGATGGTGGGGGTTAAGGGCCTTGCTCAAGGGCCCAGAGTGGGGCAGATGAGGGTGGATACAAGTGTGACCGCTTCACTTATCCCACCCACATCTTTGATGTTGTCGGTACCGGGGCTTGAACCGGCGACCTTCCGATCACAAGCTCACCTTCTTAACCTTTGCGCCACCACTCCCTAAAAAAAAAAACTTCAATACTGTACAGAAACAACTGGACTTTATTTGTAACAGAAGATGTTTCGCTCTTCATCCGAGGAGCTTTCTCAATTCAAAGAGCAGAGTGGGGTTCAGGTTTTAAAAGGCTGACATAAGATACACACATACCTATGTAGATTGACAAATCACACCTCACACCTTAAAGGACAACACCCACCATGACAGTAACAATTCACCATATTGGACAATTACTGTAGTAGAATATGATGTCTATTTTCATTTTTGCAATTGGGCCAGGCGAGCGTAAAAAACAACAAAAAAAACAACAACCGAGTCCCGGATGAATCCGGAAACCCGGCCGAAGATTGCCGAAGTATGAAATCACCTCATTGAAGTCTCCTAAAAAGGCAGGAGTGAGTTCGCCATGGAGGTTTATGAGAGAACTGCAGTTGATCGTGTCCTATGTGGGTGTGTGATCTCTAAATATTTCCTGGTGCAGTTGTGTGTACAGCTGGACCAGCGCTCCATTTTTATTTATTTATTTATTAGAACACCGCTGCGGTTAAAACGTTGCTCTCACTCACTCCTCTGTCTGTTGCCTCAGAGCCAGCCACGTCTTCTCCCGGCTGCGTTCTGCTGGTCACCTTTGAAGTTCCTTCACACTATGGTTAAAACTGTTGCTGCTCTCACTCTGCCCATGAGAGGAGCCAGCCGCGTGTCTTCTCCCGGCTCCGCGTTTCATCAGGGCTCGGCTCCGTAGCCTTGCGGGGAGCACGCGCGCTCAGAGCTCCTCTGCGGCTGCCTTTTTAATTCTGTACTCCCCGACCTGGCTGTCAGGTCACGGGGAGAGAATAAAAAGTGGGTGCACGCTCAGAATATGACATCAGTGAGTGACCGCGGGATTAATCAACATGCAGATTTATTAACAAGGGAATATTAAATATGTTTCGCTTTTTTTTTCCCTCTGAGCAGCGGAGGTGCTGTGCTGATCAGCAGACAGTTGTACAATTATTACTGAGGAAATATTAAAATGACACAACACGACTACTTGTAAAAGTCTGACGTTTGTCCCACACATTGTTTTTATTAGTTGTATTCTCTGGTCAGAAGTTGATGCATGCTTGTTATAACTCCGCCTATAACTCCAAGGCGGAAACTTCAGTGATGACAATGCCCATATATGGAGAGGGGCAGATTTTCCCGGAGCTGCATGCTAAAATCTGCTATAAATCATGAAATAACACATTTAGCTTTATTTCTCTACAATATAAATAAACGCTCCTGTTTTATTTTAAATAAACTAATAAATATTAATGGCGATGCAATTTGAAAACATGGTGGGTGTTGTTTTTTAACATTAGGCGTTTCTTAGGGTCTTTGTTAGTCTAACTCACAGATGAGGCTCCTCTGTTCCCATCAGGTGTGAAAATCGTCTGGGAATCAATCCTAAAGCTGCATTGTTTTTGTAAGTTGGAATCTGAGACCTTCCCCTTTGTTAAGAGACGACTTTTCTCTCTTAACATAAACAGCTTCTTTCACACCCCTCTCAAACCATCTGTGTTCACGGTCCAAAATGTGCATCCTGCTGGGTTTGAAATGTACTGGGATGTTTTGTTTGTTGAAAATCCTTCTGAAATTCTCTGTTACTCCAGCCACATAAGGGAAGACAATGGCCCTCATTCACGAAAATGTTCGTATTTTTATCCTAAATTTCTCCTACTTTTGTTCGTACGAAGCGTTCGTACGAACATGCCACAATCAGATTCAACAAAGTCTTCTATCCTGAGGAAACGTGTGTAAATGGGTTGCGTAAATATGATGAATCCCACCTGTTCTAAACAGCTGCGCGTGCACGCGAGAGGTTATTTACATAATTCCCACCCCTCAAAACACCATATAAGGCCACGTTTCCTGCCTTCTGACAGCAGGAAGTGTCCATTCATTCAAACTCAAGAAGTAAAAGGAGGAACTTCACGCGTTCGGAGATCTGCTCTCAGTCGCGCTGTGGCTACCCCCCACCCCCCCGCAAGTGTCGGATGGTCAAATATCTTTAATTTTAGTGTACTGTGTTACATTATAGTTTCACTTATTCAGAAGAGCTGTGGCGCACCGCTACCCCCCACCCCCCCGCAAGTGTCGGATGTGTTTTTGAACAGAAGCATTTTAAAATGTCTCGAAACTACAGTTAACTTCATATTAATATTGTAGTGCATATGTTTTGTCTCCCGTGGGTCGTACAGTATCAGAAATCAAGAATAAATGGTTTGATCTGAAAATGGCTTCAAACAAACGTCTCGCCGCAGCACGGACAGGAGGTGGTCAAGGAATTAAATGCCATGCTGCGCAAGACGCGTGCCAACATGTTTTGCAGCACAAATGGGTCATGCGCGCACCTCCTGGTCAGCGCGCAACCACATTCTGCAGGTTATATTTCGAATCAGATATAATAATCAATTGCTCCGATGGTGTTTGGCACAAGATCAGTCTTAATTCGTACTTGTTCTGCGGCGGTGTATGGGGATTTTATGTACCTGGGTGTTAATATGAGGAGCGGCTTTGATGACCAAGGGGAGCGCACGACTCACTGAAGCCTGCGCGACACACCAGACAAATTAAACTTAAAATTATAATTCTAATTCAAACAGAATAACCTATTGTCAAGAATAATTATGGTGCGTGATTTTTTTAAACCCAAAATATTTTCTAAATAACGAAATATGAAGTTATTAGTTAGGGAAATCCATCTGGATAACAGCGGACCGACTGCTCCTAAATATACGACAGGTCCGGACCACTCGTAAATTTTGTTCGTATCTGAAAAAAATCCTAGGATACGAAAACATTGTTGAATGCCACAAATGATCCTAAATCACTCGTACGCACAGTTTAAGAACAAATCTGTGCGTACGAACGGTTCGTGAATGAGAGCCAATGTTTTTTCGTCTGTTCTCCTTTTTCTGTTTATTAGTGTGTTTTGTAGATTTCCTTGCTGACTTTACAAAATCTCTGCATGGAGGAAGTGGAACAGAGAGCCCTAAACTCCTATGAGGGAACAACGCCAAGCCATTGGTTCCGATATGTGGATGATACCTAGGTCAAAATCCAAGCCAAGGAAGTACCGTATTCTCCGGTGTATAATACGCTCCGGTGTATAATACGCTTTGGCCAATTTTTGGAAATAAATCAGAAAAACCCGTAGATAATACGCTTCGGTGTATAATACGCGCTGCCGTGACAGTCTTTTTTATGGCCACTAGATGGCGCCAAACCCATTGAAACTAGTGATACAACCGTGACCTCAGAAACACTTCTCTGATCGCTCTCAGTAATGAACTTTTTGGGAGTTATTCCTGAAGGGACAGTAATACTTTTATTACTTTTAATTTGAATCAAACATTACAAATTGTCAGAAAGATAAAGTGTTAGTTTCAGATGTCAGCATTTTATGATAAAAACTGATCTTAAAGGGGACCTCAGATGTATTTTTTAAATTTTTATGGTATTTCTGTGGGATATCCAGACCCTATTCCTTCAATTTAATGCACAAAATAATTATTAGATAATCAATTATACCCTTTTTAATTCTGCCATTTTTAACTTTCGTTTTGAACGACCGGTTTCTTGAAGTCCACGCCCTTCAACGATCTGTTCACGCCCTCTGTAACAGCCAGTATCTGTAATGTGTTGTTGTTTTAAAATTAGCTCTTTTTTTATTACTCATTTGACTTACTGTTAGTGTTAGCTTAAGATAACTTACCGAAACCCGTCTGAGCGCGCCGCAGTTTGCTGCTCCTTTTAGCATTAGACCACCCGAATCCGAAGCTAATGTTAGCTTGTTCCTCTTCCGGTTTTCGCCAGCTCCGCTCGTTGCACGCGATGAGATTTTGGGAGTTATCGCTGTTCCAGTGAAGACAACACAAAGTTCACCAAGTGTCTCCCGTAAATTAATCTGTAAGGAGAAGGTCCTCTTGCTGCGAGCCTGCTGCGAGGCTGCTGCAAGGCTGTACAGTTGAAGCTCCGCTCCATCGCGCCGGAAGAGGGTCCCGTCGAACCCGGTCCTTCCGCCTGTGGTCCGCTCGTTTAATTTTTGCCGGCTGCGCGTTGGCAGCGATCGCAAATACACTAAAAATTGAACTAAAACATAAAAATAACAATTATACTTTATTTATAAAGCCATTTAAAAAAACACAGCTGCAACAAAGTGCTGTACACATGAAATTAAGAACATATAAACAAAAGATGAGATGAAATCATGAAAAACAACAGTCATGTGTTTAATACAGAAGTGGGTTGAGCCTAACCAGGGGTTGCTAGGTGAGGGGCTGGACTCAGGTTTGATCTGATTGGCTGGCGGCTTGTGACGTCAATAAATGCAGGAAGTGTGAATCCTGGTGTATTTATCAAAAATAAATAAATCTACTTAGAGTAAATAAACCACTGGGTGCATTTTTTTGGCACAAGGACTGTTTTTTTATGAAGTAAATACCCAAAGTTTAGTAAAAAAACATTAAAAAGTGAATTTTGCATGTGTGGTCCCCTTTAACACTACACACAACACTGTTAACCTGTTGGTTTGGTTAAAACAACGTCATTAAAGCATCACATATGGGACCTATGTTAATGATAATAGCAAAAACAGATATTATTCATCTGATTATTAATTAGGACAAAAACAAAAGTCTCTTCTGAGGAGATTGTCCTGAGCTCAAACTAAAATGAGATAAACAGTGTCACTGAATCTTCACTGCAGGTTTGAGAAGAGAAATCCTTCATGAATAACATTTTGGAATAACATTTGCTATTCAGCATGAATTTAAACAGTTTGAATTAAACAGTCTTGATGACTATCAAACATTGGATTCAATAATGCTTATACAAGTAACACACAAGGTTATTCATTTGATGACATTTAAACTAACAAAATTAAAAGAAGTCTCTAGATGACTTAATTTGTAATGTACAGCTGAATTTAATTAAAATAAAACTACCTGCAGCTTAAATTCTGCAGTATACAAATTTGTTTTTGGCTGCATTTTCTCTCTTTGTTCTCGAATGTGTAGTTGTTGATTTCTCCTGCTCTCTCTCAGTGATTTGGCGGGGGTGATGGGTTTTATAGAATACACGATACGCCTCCAGCTACAGTCTGCAGGTAAACAGACTACAGGGCGCATTAGCGCACATAGCGGCCAAAACTGGTACTGCACCATTTTTGGCCAAAATGAAAAACGGCGAATCAGAGCTAAAAATGGGTCTAAAAATGTGGAGAAAAATCCATAGATAATACGCTTCGGTGTATAATACGCAGGATATTCAAATGAGCAATAAAAGTGCGTATTATACACCGGAGAATACGGTAGAAGCATTCACCAGACACATTAACTCGATCGACGACAACACCAAGTTCACCAGAGAGGATGCAAACGACAACAAGCTGCCTTTTTGGGACTGTTTGGTTCACATGGAAAGAGAGGACAGCCTCAACATTGCAGTTTACAGAAAACCAACCCACACAGACCAGTATCTTCTGTTTGACTCTCACCATCCACTGGAACACAAACTCTCTGTCATCAGAACTTTAGGGCATCGGGCCGAACGCATCCACAACGAAGACAGAAGGGAAGGAAAAGGAACAGAAACACATAGAAAAATCTCTCCAAACATGTGGATATCCTAACTGGACTTTTGTCAAGTCAGTGAGGAAATCTACAAAACACACTAATAAACAGAAAAAGGAGAACATACGAAAAACATTTGTCATCTGTTGGATTTTACAGCTTTTTATACCTTTATACAGGGAGTCCCCGACTTACGAACGAGTTCCGGACCTACGGGCCGTTCGTAACCCGATTTTGACGTAAGTCAAAACTCATTGCATGTGTCGTTCGTAGTCTGCATTTTTGCCGTAAGTTGCAGAAATGCATGCTAACGCTGCGCCGCACACCCGTTTATCGGCATGAGACTGAACAAGCGTACATACTGGTCCATAAACATGCACATGCTCTCTTTACCTCTTGACTTCTTCACTGGCCTGGCCCCTCACAGATCTAGTGACCATCCTCACTTCAAAGTCTCCCAACAGCTCGTCCAGCGCTGACATTTTCTTCTTTTTACAAGGTGGTTCATCATCTGAAATAGAAAACAAGCACCATATATTACTGGCTATGTTAGCCATGAAGTTTTTTTTTTATTTTTTTTACTGACTTTACCATTTTATGTAAAAATCTTCATCTGATGTTCAGAATTTATTTATGTAGGGACTCGTGTATAACATTTGTAAAAGATGTATCATTATCATCATCATGATTATTATTTAACTCTTTCTGTGCATGCAGATTCTCTCATTATAGTGAATGTGTTTTATGCTGATACAATGACAGCAGCACAAGTTTAAGACAAAGTCATAGGGCTGGGCCATATCATATCGTTTACGATAATACCGGTAAAAATAGCTTGCCCGGGCAAAAAAAATATATCATGATATGCTAATTTCATGACGTAATACGTAAGGACGCCCCGCAACATCAGAAGTGCACACACGCAGTTCTGTAGATAACATACATTTATAATAATGCAGTAATCTACAGGTAATAAAGAATCATTTCACAAAGAATTGATCTTTATTCTTTATCTTGCAGCTAATGCATGCAGCTCAAAAACCAGTTTTATTTAACTACAGACTTTATTATTTTATTTGAATTAGACGTTTTAACCCTTTAACTTTATTTATTCATGTTCCTCAGAGGGAAAATCAACCTGTCAAACTGTCAGCCTCAAATAAATATACAGTATCTAATTTAGATGATTTTTATTTTAATGCTTGTAGGGGTTTTGTTTAAAATCTCCACATTACTGTATTATTTTTTTATTGACAAAATATTTATTTTACTGTAAGTTTTTAAAAAGTGTATTTTCCTCCTTGGTCCCTGGGTCAACATCTACAGAGCTCAGAAACTGATGCTTGGTTCTGGACCTGCTCCTCTGCACACCTGGCCTGGTTCTGCTCTTCCTCTTTATCACGTGACTTTATCGTGCACTGACCTCCATTCAACTTCTGCATCTTTTTCTTATTTTTCCTGCAGATTTGGTGCTTGACAAATAACTTCCTCCTTCAGAAAGGACGGGGATTGTTTATGTGTTCAGCGGTGTGTATGTGCATATGTGTGTGTGTGTGTGTATGTGTGCGCGAGTGTGCAGCTTCTCACTGTAACGCGTTTGATATTTGACTTTATTCAGATAAAAGACGTGGTGTGGATTATTTATCATACCTCTGATTTTACTTGACCTAACAACAAGATTTAAAATCTGTAGTTTTAACACTAATTGACCCACGTACCTATCCCGGTGTGACAAACTCCGTGACTTCTGCATGATCTGACTGTGAAGCTGCACACACACATGCTTGCTTATAAGACCCGCCTTCCTGTTAGTGATTGGTCAAAACAACGTGAGCTTCAATGTGATTGGATGTAATCGCTGTCCATCAATCATTTTAAGTTGAGGCGGACCTGCGGGCTGACGAGTTAAATTTGGATGCGCGCAAAGATTTTATTGTGCGCAGAGAATGTCCGGCCAGTGCACAATTGCGCACGTGCGCAGCTTAGAGGGAACAGCAGTGTCAAGTGAGCTGAAGCAGCTAGGAACATACCATTTCATGCAGATACAGGGGGGTGTTTGTTAAATATGAGGATGTTTGCTTTTTGGTCTGGGAGAGATAATATTTAAGTTTTACTGTTAAAACAAGTACAGGTAGTCCCCGAATTACGAGCGCTCTGATCTACGAGGTTCCAGACTTACGAGCTGGCGAATTTTTGGAAAAAACGCAAAAAATACTGAGTTTTCATGTGTTTTTTCACCACAGTTAGTTAGCTAAACATATGGACACACGTTTCCGATCATTTTTATGCACTCATAAGCAGTTTTTTGATGAAAAACGAGTGTTTGTAGTCGCGCTAGCGAAACCGTTCCAATTTACGAACGAAATTCCGGACTTACGAGAGACATGGCAACCGTTCCAAATTACGAGATTTCCGGTTTACGAGCGCCTCGTTGTAACGGATCTCGCTCGTAAATCGGGGACTACCTGTAAAAACAAAGCTACTACCATTAATGTATTATTATCAGGGGCCCACCACACTATGAAAAAAAAAAAAGGTCAATCTGGGGCCCCTGTCAGTCAAGGGCCCTTGGAATTGTACCAACTTTTACCCCCCATACGGCGCCCCTGGCTGACCGCCACCGCTCATCAGTACCATCTTACCAGGTGGGTCAAAAAGTGTGGCTATCGATCAGAGACATCCACTTAAAGAATAAAGATGACATTGTGGTGTTGGGGAGGTATGTGGCCTTATCTCTCTCACCCAGTAGGAGGAGCCAGCGAGGTGCTCCCCAGGTTTTACCAGGTGAAGAAGAAGTGTTCGTGTGTTCATTCATTCATTCTGTTTCTGGATTTGACGCTCGAAGGATTAAAGGCAACTGCTTGCATATCAGTTTGTTTCTCCTTCTTCACACGCCTCAGTGGTGACCCCGACGTGAAATATGTCAAGATCAGAAGAGGATGTTGTTTCTTCGTCGGACCCTGCCGACGCGACGTCTGCCCAGCTGTTGCAGCCGAACCCAGCCGACTCTGCCCCTGCAGCGAGCGTTAAGCTCCCGGAGTTCTGGCAGAGCGACCCGGTCTCGTGGTTCCAGCACATCGAGGCACTCTTTCGCCTCCGAGGCGTGAACGCAGATGAAACCAGGTACTTCTTGGTCGTGTCGGCTCTGGATATGCAGTCAACCCGCAAAGCCATGCCGCTGCTGCGCGCACCGCCGCACGTGGGCAAATATGGCGCCCTCAAAGAGTTTCTGCTTCGAAGGTACACTTTGACTTCAACTGAGAGGGCTGATAAACTGCTATCGCTGCCGGGTTTGGGTGACGGCACGGCTGTGAACATGATGGACAAAATGCTGTCGCTACTTGGTTCAGACGACGGGGGTTTCCTTTTCCCTCACATTTTCCTGCGCCAGCTTCCGTCGCAAGTGAGGGCTACTTTGGCCAATTCCCCTTGTTTATCTACCGGTGATTACCGGGGTTTGGCGGAGGAGGCGGACCGGGTCCTGCTGGCTACCAGACGGTTCGCGGTGCAGAGTACATCGGTGGAGCCGGAGCAGATGGAGATGGAGGAGCCAGCGGCGGTTTCAGCTGTTGGCGCGCGAACTCGGCGGGGGAGCTCCCTTTGTTTCTACCACCGGAGGTTCGCAAACAAAGCTAAGCGCTGCATCCCACCATGTGCATGGGTGTCGGGAAACGAGGAAGCCGGCGCTCAGTAGCAGCTGTGGGCGCTGGCGAGCGAGGTGAGCTGCTCTTCGTCACAGACTCCCTGTCAGGACGTCGTTTTCTGGTTGACTCTGGTTCACAGAAGAGTTTAGTCCACCCTGTTGGACCTGAATTAGCAAGCCGAGGCAGTGGCCCACTGCTAACTGCTGCTAACGGTTCTCCCATTGGAACTTTTGGCACTAGACGGGCAACAGTTTCTTTCCATGGTCGTGAGTTCGAGTGGGACTTTGTTGTTGCCTCAGTGACTGTTCCTATTATCGGTGCAGATTTTTTATGTGCTCATGGACTGTTAGTAGATGTTGCTAACCGCAGACTTATTGACGCTGTAACTTTTGCAACTTTCCCATGTGTATCTGGGGGGGCTGGGCCGCTAACTCATGCTAATGTTTTAGTTTCAGGAGATGTTTTTCAAGGTTTGTTGGCAGAATTCCCCTCTTTAACTACACCTGCTTTTTCCTCTTCAGAAACTAAACACGGGGTCGAGCATTTCATCCCTACTACGGGACCGCCCGTTTTCGCACGTGCACGCCGCCTCGACGCTGTTAAACTGGCCATCGCTAAAGAGGAGTTTGGTACCATGGAGAGGTTGGGTATTGTTAGACGCTCTAACAGCCCGTGGGCCTCCCCCCTTCACATGGTACCAAAAGCAGACGGGTCGTGGCGCCCATGTGGCGATTTTCGCCGTTTAAATAACGTGACGACGCCTGATCGCTACCCCATTCCGCACATTCAGGACTTTTCTGTTCGGTTGTCGGGTGCTTCCATTTTTTCTAAGGTGGATCTGGTGCGCGGCTACCATCAAGTCCCAGTGCAGTCCAGCGATGTACCTAAAACTGCAGTAATCACCCCCTTTGGGCTTTTTGAGTTCCTCCGCATGCCGTTTGGACTAAAGGGGGCAGCACAGACTTTTCAAAGGCTGATGGACTCCGTGTTACGTGGCCTCGATTTTGTGTTTGTCTATCTGGACGACATTTTGGTGGCCAGCTCGTCAACCGAGGAGCACCTGTTGCACCTGAAAGAAATTTTTCAGCGCTTGGATGCACATGGCTTGATCATTAATCCGGTTAAGTGCCAGTTTGGTTTACCGGTGATCGATTTTTTAGGTCATCGAATTTCCGCGCAGGGTGCAGTTCCATTGCCTGCCAAGGTGCAGGCGGTGGCAGAGTTCCCACGTCCTCTGGTGGTTAAAAAGTTGCAGGAGTTTTTGGGCATGGTGAACTTTTACAACAGGTTCATTCCCAATGCAGCCCATCTCCTGCAGCCTCTCTACGAGGCCCTGCGCTCGAGGAAGGCGACTGACACAGTGGTTTGGACCCCGGACCGGATCACTGCTTTTGATGGTGCTAAGTCCGCGTTAGCTAGTGCGGCACTCCTAGCCCATCCAGATTCAGAGGCCCCGATTGCGTTGACAACTGATGCTTCGGATATAGCTGTGGGGGCCGTTGTAGAGCAACGCGTTGGCGACGCATGGCAGCCGTTGGCATTTTTCAGCCGTAAATTGCGGGACTGCGAGCGCAAGTACAGCGTTTTTGACCGCGAGTTGTTGGCGCTATTCTTAGCTACACGGCATTTTCGTTTTTTGCTGGAGGGTCGTTCATTTACGGCTTATGTGGACCACAAACCACTCACGTTTGCAATGTCTAAAGTTTCGGAGCCCTGGTCAGCACGTCAGCAACGGCACTTGGCGGCCATTTCAGAGTTTACAACGGACGTCCGCCATGTGGCTGGAAAATCCAACTCAGTGGCAGACTGTCTGTCACGGGTGCTCGTTTGTCCTGTGCTCCTCGGGGTAGATTTTTCTGCCATGGCCGCTGACCAACCGGGAGACGCTGATATAACTGCCCTTCGTGCCGGCGTTTCAGGGCTTAAGCTAGAGGAGGTCAAATTGGGAGAGGGCGGTCCTTTGATCCTGTGTGACGTTTCCACAGGCCGGACACGCCCAGTGGTTCCATCAGGTTGGCGCCGCCGCATTTTTGACTCTGTCCACTCTCTCTCGCACCCAGGTGTGCGCGCGTCTGTGAAACTAGTCAGCGCACGTTTTGTGTGGCCTGGTTTACGCAGAGAGGTGAGGAGTTGGGCAGCGGCTTGCGTGGCTTGTCAGCGTGCCAAGGTACACCGGCACACTAAGGCAGTGTTTTTCAACCACTGTGCCGCGGAACAGCAGTGTGCCGCGAGAGATCGTCTGGTGTGCCGTGTAAAATTAGTAAATTATGAAATTTTTATTAACTGGTGTAATTTCCTTACCGCGCGATAGGTGGCAGTATGGAGCATAGCGTCGCACATTAAAACAAGAGAAGTAGCGGCGCATGAACGTGACGTGTAGCAGTGAGCAAAACAAACAGTGAGGACCTTCTCAAACAAACAGCGATGGAAAACTTTTTCAAAAGAAAAAATAGTAAATCCGGTCTGGTCCCTGGACAAAATTAGGACCCAGATGAAGGCCCAAGTGGAAATCAGAAGAAGGCAGAAACCGTGAACGTGAGACTGTACAGCGAGGCTTACATCTCTTGAGTCATCAGTTCAGGTATGCTATGACTTTGTTAGGGACCCATACAGCTCAGCAGTTGTTGGCAGGAACATGACTTTACAGGAGCAGGAAGAACTAACTGAACTGAGACAAAATCGTGGTTTAAAGCTGAGCTTTGCTGATCTTCCTTTGGACAGTTTTTGGTTGAACATATCTGTGTGAAGTGAGCTTCTCCAGCCTAACTGCCATAAAAACTAAAAACAGAGACTGAGAGCTGTTGAGGAAGAGCTTTGTGTGTGTCTTTCTTCAATTCCTGCTTTGTGTTCATCCAAACAGGCACAGGTTTCACACTAAGTGAGTAAAATGTAGAGAGAATGGTAGCACTGTTCAGGTTTATTTGAAGGCATGTTAAGTACAATTTCATCCTCTTTAATTTTAACACCATATTGTTGTGGCACTGTTCAGGTGTATTTGAAGGCATGTTAAGTGCAATTTCATCCTCTTTAATTTTAAGACCATATTGTTGTGGCATTGTTCAGGTGTATTTGAAGGCATGTTAAGTGCAATTTCATCCTCTTTAATTTTAAGACCACAATTTGTGGCACTGTTCAGGTTTATTTTAAGGCATGTTAAGTGCAATTTCATGTTAAGTGCAATTTGAAATAAGAAATATAAAACATGATAAAAATACATTTTTGTGTTTATTTCATTCCTATTCAAGACACTTTGATAAGAATGACTATATATTTAATATAGGCGGATACAGAGTATCTTTGTTTACAATTTTGGTTGGTGGTGTGCCTCGGGATTTTTTCAATGAAAACACTGTGCCTTGGCTCAAAAAAGGTTGAAAAACACTGCACTAAGGCACCACTGGAACCATTTCCCATTCCAGCCAAGCGTTTTGACCACGTGCATGTGGACTTAGTTGGTCCCCTGCCCCCATCACGGGGTTTCACACACCTGCTTACAGTGGTCGACCGCACAACCAGGTGGCCGGAGGTCGTTCCTCTTTCTTCCACAACTACCTCCGACGTGGCTGGTGCGTTCCTCTCCACTTGGGTTGCCCGTTTTGGTGTGCCCTCGGACATCACTTCAGACAGAGGTCCCCAGTTTATTTCAGGGCTCTGGTCCGAGATGGCGCGCTCCTTGGGGGTGCAGGTGCATCGCACTACCGCCTACCACCCTCAGGCTAACGGGTTGGTTGAACGTTTCCATCGGTCTCTTAAGGCGGCGTTACGTGCTGCGCTAACAGACGTTGGCTGGGTGGAGCGTTTGCCGTGGGTGCTGCTTGGGTTGCGATCAGCTCCTAAGGAGGACCTCAACGCTTCATCAGCCGAGTTGGTTTTTGGTCAGCCTGTACGAATCCCAGGGGAGTTTTTGTTAGACGCTGCCGCTCCACGGTTCCCCGAAGCGGTGGACCCCTATTCGCAGAGTGGCCTTTTGGTTCCGGGTCCTGTGCACCATTGTTTCCCGCAGGCGTTTGTGCCCACTGCACTCCAGTCTGCCCGTTTTGTTTTTGTGCGACGTGACGCCCACCGTTCGCCCCTCCAGCCTCCGTATGACGGGCCGTTTCGGGTGCTCGAAAGGGGCGCGAAAAGTTTTGTTTTAGACATGGGTGGGCGTAGAGAGCTGGTTACAGTGGACCGCCTGAAGCCAGCCTATGTGTTGGCTGATGATGAGGTGTTGCCGGCTCAGGTTCCTAGACGCGGCCGCCCTCCTGCTCGACCCCATCTTCCGTTTTCTCCCCCCAACTGTGTTCCTCCCCCTGTGGCACAAAATGTTGTTCCTGCACGGGTGCCAGCCGTTTCTCCGCCCCCGAGTCGACGCAGTCGGGTCGGAAGGTTGATTAGGGCCCCTGTGAGAGACTGATATGTTTTGTATTTGCCCTTCTGGGTGTTCGGGGGGGGGCTGTGTGGTGTTGGGGAGGTATGTGGCCTTATCTCTCTCACCCAGTAGGAGGAGCCAGCGAGGTGCTCCCCAGGTTTTACCAGGTGAAGAAGAAGAAGTGTTCGTGTGTTCATTCATTCATTCTGTTTCTGGATTTGACGCTCGAAGGATTAAAGGCAACTGCTTGCATATCAGTTTGTTTCTCCTTCTTCACACGCCTCAGCATCTCATTTCATCAGCCCCTGCCCCATAGTCAAAATCCTCAATCCATCTTCAGTTAGACTCCAGCTCCCTAGCTCCATGAAGATCCATCCCACCTTCTACATTTCCCAGATCAAGCTCGTCTCTGAGAGCCCCTTGTGCCTTCCAGCCGACTGACCTCCACCCACCCGATTGATCGAGAACCATCCGGGCTTCTCCGTCAGGACCATCCTGGATGTGCGATGCCGAGGACAAGGTTTCTAGTACCTGGTCGACTGGGAAGGCTATGGACCTGAAAAAGGTAATAGATTCATTGTTCCTTCATCTTGGACCCAAGCCTCATCCCTATCTTCTTCGAGGCCCACCCTGAGAAACGCCTCAGGTTGCCAGGGTGGGGGTGGGGGATTCTTAGGAGGGGCGGTGTTAATGTAAGAGTACCACTGGCTGTAACTCCTCTCTCCAAGATGGCCGCTAATTGCCACCAGCTGTCGGCCATCTACCTGATGAGACTCCATGCTACTTAACACTACTTTGACTAAGGCTGCGCTTTTTTGCGCAAGTGAACTTGGCTTCTGAATCCCCCGGTCCCTTTCAGTGGGCTATATAATGTCGATTCAAATGCTAATGACCCTACTAAAGACCCATTAATTGTACACCTACCCCCCCACCCCCTACCCCTCAGTCCAAAATCCTTGGATCCAGTGCAGGCCTTGTATAACACATAAACATTTATCGCTGCCAGGTCAAGCATGTTGTAGAACACGGCAATGGGCCGCACCGTATATAAATGTGCAATCTGGTCCATTATACCGGTATGTCAGTTGACCTCAGGTCATGTTACCTGTGTCGGTCCGGCAGTTTACCTCAGGTCATGTGACCTGTGTCGGTCCGTTTGTTGACTTCATGTCGTGTGACCTGTGTCGTTTTGTCAGTTGACCTCAGGTCATGTGACCTGTGTTGGTCCGTCACTTGACCTCAGGTCATGTGACCTATGTCGGTCCGTCAGTTGACCTCAGGTCATGTGACCTATGTCGGTCCATCAGTTGAGCTCAGGTCATGTGACCTGTGTCGGTCCGTCAGTTGACTTCATGTCGTGTGACCTGTGTCGGTCCGTCAGTTGACCTCAGGTCATGTGACCTATGTCGGTCCATCAGTTGACCTCAGGTCATGTGACCTGTGTCGGCCCGTCAGTTGACCTCATGTCTTGTGACCTATGTCGGTCCGTCAGTTGACCTCAGGTCATGTGACCTGTGTCGGTCCGGCAGTTTACCTCAGGTCATGTGACCTGTGTCGGTCCGTTTGTTGACTTCATGTCGTGTGACCTGTGTCGTTTTGTCAGTTGACCTCAGGTCATGTGACCTGTGTTGGTCCGTCAGTTGACCTCAGGTCATGTGACCTATGTCGGTCCATCAGTTGACCTCAGGTCATGTGACCTGTGTCGGTCCATCAGTTGACCTCAGGTCATGTGACCTATGTTGGTCCGTCAGTTGACCTCATGTCGTGTGACCTGTGTCGGTCCATCAGTTGACTTCATGTAGTCCAAAATCAGCAGATATGGCAGAGGGAATTAGGTTCAAGATACATAAACATGAATTTGCAGCATTTTATTGAAAATAATATTTACAAATCATCATACAAACGCAATACTGTATATACATTTTGTTTTTACAACAAAATCTAAATGTTGGTGTGTAGTTGTTGCTGCTTCACATCTAACACTTATTACACACCCAGTTGTCCTCATTTCTACATTTGCGACAGGTAAACTTCTTGCAAATTGCACACTGTTTTTTGCTGCTGTTTCTTTTGCAAATCATCATACAAAAGCAATATATACATTTTGTTTTAACAACAAAATCTAAATGTTGGTGTGTAGTTGTTGCTGCTTCACATCTAACACTTATTACACACCCAGTTGTCCTCATTTCTACATTTGCGACAGGTAAACTTCTTGCAAATTGCACACTGTTTTTTGCTGCGGTTTCTTTTGCAGAGGGTCTGAACCTGACACTGTGTCGTCTTTCCAGGACCAGGCTGGGGACGTGGCTTTTTCAGCATGGCCTTTTCTATCATAAAACGCTGACAAAGTTCCAGTGCAAGGCCATGTATGAAGTCTCTTCTGCTTTCCTTGGACCCAATGCAGGCCTTGTATAACACATAAGCATTTATTGCTGCTAGGTCAAGCATGTTGTAGAACACGGCAATGGGCCACCTGCATGTGCCGGCATGCACCGTATATACACGTGCCATCTGGTCCATTATGTTAACGCCACACTGCAAACAATTAAATTAAATTAAATGTTAGATTTTGAACAACAATATAACAAGTAAAGTATAGCTGTATAAAACCATTGCAGCAATATTACTTATCTACATACCTTCATGGAGTTGTAATCTGTTATAGTGTTTATTTTTATTTTTATGTTCATTAGCACTTGTTGGTGCATGGTGCTGAGAACACAGACCAACTTGTTTTTCTTAGGAGCATACGCGGTCAGTGTGGCACTGCCTGATTTGTACACTTGTGTGGAGAATTCTTTCCAGCCCTTGCCATTTTTTGCTGGAAGGGGAATCTCCCGTCTAATTTTGTTGATTGTGCCGAGCAGAGTTGTGTTGTGGTTTAGCAGTCTGTTAGCCAGTGTCACAGATGTGAAGAAGTTGTCCATGGTTACAGTTCTTCCATTGCCCAGAAATGGTTCCATGAGTTTCATGACAACATTCTCAGATAGTCTTTCTCCTTTAGGACGGCTGGGGTCCTTTCCTAAATATGGAATGGCGTTGCACATATACTTTGTGTCCAAGTCTGCAGCAATCCAAAACGTTATGCCAAATTTATCTGGCTTAGTTGCGATGTACTGTGTAAAACGGCAGTGTACCTGTGCTGTCCTGGTACGTAGCACTGCTGATAGTTACTTACAAAACGTTGCCAAATGTCTGAAACTGCAGCAAATCTGTCGGTCTTCACACGTTCCGCACGGGTGTCCTTGTTGTCAAAGCGCAAGTACCTCATGATTTCTTTGTAGCAGTCACGGGACATCGTCTCCTTGATTACAGGCACACCATATTTTTCTGACCAAGATTCGATCATTGCACCAATTGGGCAGAGAGTTGCTCGTAGAAACAGAACGGCTATGAAAGCCATAAGCTCACTGACAAAAAGGCTCCAGGTGTCATTTGTTCTGTGGGCTTCATGGTTGGTGCACTCTGTGATGATCAGAAGCATCTCCATGTTGAACAAACACAGAAAGCTCTGAAGTCTACTCGTTATCCGACGCTGCAGGAAAGAAAATAAATAAATATTTTAATTATATACAGTATCACTTCCGTTTTACTGCACTTTGCTTTGTTTTAGTTTTGATACATGACAAAAATTTTGCTTTTTTACTAAGAAAACGAAAACAAAAAAGCAATATACACACTGCTAATCTACAAAATTATAAATATTTATACAAACACAACACAAAAATGTCTAACAAACAGAAATATTACCTTGGCATGTTCTGTAGGTCCTACCCTCTCTTGGAATACAGCCTCTGCATGGAATTCTTGCTGCTGCAGGTGTCCAGCACCTACAGTCTCCCAAACTGTCCCATCCTTTGCTTACACGCTTGATGCTGATATGTTTTTCTTTGTTTCTGAACGTTTTTTTCTGGGAAGGCTGCACTGCTCTTTATCAGATTCACCACTGGTATCCTCATCTGTAGAAAGTTCTAAGTTCAACTCGGTGTCTGAATCATCTACTTTGTCAAAAGCTAGTTCCTCTCCTCCATCGGACTCGCAGTCATCCACAGCAGTCAGTAATTCCAACACTTCTGAAACAGTGTAGGTCTTATTGGGGGCCATAATGTTTCTGTTTGTTCCACATACCACAGAAGGGTACAAAATAATGATTCACTCCTGTCTGTGTCTGCTTTCATACTGCTCTGACTAAGGGGGGAAGTGCAAGCAGAGTCTTACCTGGTGAAAACATTGGAATGCAGTCGGGTGTGGTGGGGGTGTCTGAGTTGAGTACACACATATTTATAACAAAAGGCAGTTAATGGTCCAATAATTGTTCAGGAAAAGGAGGGGGTTTGTCCTCAGGATCTTGAAAATTCAGTCATCCTAGTGTTAATGCCGGGTACCCAATGGACCCGTGTCGGGCGGCGGAAGCGGCCGGTTTACATGCAAAGTCTATGTGGAGACGCGTCGAGGCGCGGCGTATCGTGATTCGTGAAGCGGCGCGTTTTGAGTGTTTGAAGCGGAGCGGCAGCACGCGGCAGTTCCTTTCCGCGCGCGTCCGAAGCAACCTACGCGTTGACCAGCGTCGAATCGAAAAGTTGATATTTTGCGGCTCGACGTTGCTCGACGCGTCCAGCAAACAATCGGGAGAGCCTCTGCTATGTGATTAGGGATGGGAATCGAGAACCGGTTCTGTTTAGTTAGAGAACCGGTTCTTAAAAGTCCAATTCCATGGAATTGTAGGCTGCTTGTCTTAACGATTCAGTTTATCGGTTCTCTGACTCGTTCTACTGACTCGACATGGTGACGCATTTACGTGATGACATCACAGACATGCGCCAGATCAACATGGCGTCAAGGAAAAAGCGAAGACGAAACCAGGTCTACTTGCAACACATGCAAAGCGTCGATTACAATAAAGGGCGGAAATACTTCTAACATGCAGAGAGAAGCATTTGAGCACTCAGAATGAGGTGAATTTGCACAAATGTACCGTCTTTAACACGCTGCTTCGTGGTAGTGGAAGCAGAGCTAACAAGCTAGCGTCCTCCTCTGTTTTAAATGTTGCAGGCTGCACGTAACGTTAAACTCCTCCAGTTCCTGTCCCTTGTTACTTTTTTGCTTTACTGCTTCCACTGTGTTGTATAAATAATCTCCATCTCATGTAATAACATTTAGCTGATGAGGATTGCCAAAGTCTGGCTGGCTCAGAGGCTGTTGCTAGCACACTTAGCTTTCAGGATGACGATATTAACACACAACAGACCTAAAAATGCCACCGTAGAAATGGGAGCAAAAACAAAAGTGTTGTTTTATATTTTTGTTCAGTGTGTTTCATTGTAGCCTCTTTCTGTTGTGAGAGCTTTTTTTTGCTGCTCAGTGTTTTTTTGGGGGGGTAATGAAAGATGATAGATTGCATGGATTATTACACTATTTATTTTAAAATTGAAACTTGTGCTGCTGGCAGAGCTGGGATAGACGCAGAGGGAGAGACACAGAGGGAGGCAGAATAGGATGAAGATGATATGTAAGTTTTGTTTTTTGTAATGAAAGATGATAGATTGCATGGATTATTACACTATTTATTTTAAAATTGAAACTTGTGCTGCTGGCAGAGCTGGATAGATGCAGAGGGAGAGACACAGAGGGAAGCAGAAGAGGATGAAGATGATATGTAAGTTTTGTTTTTTGTAATGAAAGATGATAGATTACATGGATTATTACACTATTTTAAAATTGAAACTTGTGAATTACAAGTTGTGGTTAATAATGTTAATTAGGAATTATTTTTTCATAAAAGTTCTATTTTTGTTTTGATGAAAGAGCATTAAATACTTCATGCACAAATGGTGTACTGTACTATTTTTTTTGCCTAACCCAATGAGAATTGATAACAGAATTGATAAGGAATTGAATCGATAAATTATATCGATAAAGGAATTGATATTGATAATTTCTTAACAATTCCCATCCCTATGTGATTACACAACGACAACGGGACACTTTTTTGGGACTTTTTAAACTTACCCCATCGAGCCTCCATGAATTGGAACCAGACTCCGGTAAGAAACTTGGCATTTTAAACAGTTGCTGCTGTCCGCTCCAGCGTACGATCACCCCAAACATAAAAAAACATTTTAATCTCAACAAAGACTGTCGGAGCTGCAGTTCGGCTCGTAGAAAACCCACTCCAGTAGGAACGGGGGTCACGTGCTGCTGATTTTATCTGCCAGCAGCGTCATCAGACGCGTCTCAGTGTCTCCCCAGTGTGACCGTGACAAGCGGCCAAAAGGGGGCGGCAGGAGCGTTCTGACAATTTAGGTGGGTAGCCGGCATAAGGCTGAAGTTGAATGATACTCTTCGCTGGAGCATTATATTCTCCATGGTATTTATGTCTCTGGCCAGCAACATTGGATTACAATTGTTTTTGTGCCTAGAGTCATCATTAACACTTTATATTGTCATGGAAAATTTTTTTCATTAAAACACAACATTGTGCTCACTACTCTGGAATCAGCCGCTCTCTTCCCCCTTCTTCCCTCTTCTCTCCCCACCAAGATTTATCTGCAAGGGATCCAGAAAAGAACCCCTCACCCCCCAAAAAGGTTACTCCCCGTCGGGGAATTGAACCCCGGTCTCCCGCGTGACAGGCGGGGATACTGACCACTATACTAACGAGGAGGAGATGTTTGTGTGCCTCACCTCTTTTGCTTTTAACTCTGTCACACAGTATCTGCGTACTACGTGCTTTTGAATTATGGACAGTAATCGTTCTGGTTGTCCAGGGGACCTTCCAAGATATTGTTCCTCTTTAAACACTAAGCGTTTTTTAAACTGTCTGCTTTGAAAACCCTATGGTCAGATATTTTCTTCTGTGTGTGAAAAAAGAAGAGGCCTTTGAACTCAGTACATAGATTATCCCTAAACACAGTACAGTACATAGATTATCCCTAAACATAGAGAAAGGGTCTGTGTGCTCTATACATCTGTTGAGATCAAGCAGGAAATGTAAATAACGGACAACAAACAGACAGGACTGTGAACCTGGTGAAGCTAAGTAGCACAATAGATGTGCAGTGACTCATGCGAGCATTGGTGGTTCAGTGGTAGAATTCTCGCCTGCCACGCGGGAGGCCCGGGTTCGATTCCCGGCCAATGCAGCAAACATTTAGCTTTTTTAGTATTTACCCAAGGATTGCTTATTTTTAGGTTTTCATGTAAACATTTTCATACTGTTTTTCAGGTTATATAGTCTATGAAAAGTACATCAAAACAGATCTTGTTTGCTTCACCTGTCTAATATTAAGACTTATGCACCAATTGTTTCTGTACTTATCATATCATAGAGGACATTCCTCTCAATCTCTCATGTTCAGATGACTGTTGTTTCCCACATAGGCAGGCATGTCAACCAGAAGAACAGAATTCTCAAATGGCCCCCCTTCTAGCACATCATCCAGACACTGCAAGAAGACCGGCTTGTGTGCTTTGTGTTGTGACTTTCAACCAAAACGTCAAGATGCACTGAAGACCTGCTGGACTTGTCAATGAATCATAAAGCGCTCATTGGTTTTGGGTAAGTGGGACACAGAGTTATCATTGGGTGTCATGTCCAGGACTTGTCCAGGAGTTTGCTGGCAATTCCAGCAAACCCCTGGACAGAAAAAAAGAACAAAACAGTGTGACAACAAATTTGCTTGCAAACTCTCAGTGAACTCTTCTACGACGAAGAATGTTACACTCATTTGTTGTAGTTTTCTGACATCCATTACATCTAAATCCTAACAGACATTTGCCAACATTACCAAACTGAAACATTTTTGATTCAATTGAAAGAAGAAAATATGAGGTATGTGAGGCTCAAACTCATGACCTTCAGATTATGAGACTGACGAGCTGCCTACTGCACCAACGACGCCTTTAAAGTTGGTGTCATGGCAATAAGCAGGACCAAATGTTTGACTGAACAAAAATACATTTGTTCTGTGTCATACAGAAATTTCTCTTTTCCACAGTTCTTAGATAAAGGATAGGTTACACTTCACACGTAACTTGTTTACAAAAACAAGTGACGCACTGGCTGGGAACAAAGTACTTGCAGGCAACATTTCTACTACTGACACAGACACCGTGCAATACCCCAGCTTTTTTAAGAACAAGTGTTAACTGATAACACGTTCACAAGTACATCACAATTACAGTTTGTGATCCAAAACTTTATTATGCTTAATTTTTTTTAGGGGGTGGGGGGGTGTTGAACTGAACACCCAACGTGGGGCTTGAACCCACGACCCTGAGATAAGAGTCTCATGCTCTACTGACTGAGCTAGCCAGGCTTACTATTGGTTGAGCAGGGTTCATTTTTACATTTTGAAAACCTGGTAAACTGCCAAAACTGGTCATTTTTTGTGGGTGTAACATCCTATCAAATTCAGTTTTATGTTAATTTTGTCAAAGCTTGAAAGAGTCACTGCAGAGGGATCAAAGAGCCGCATGTGGCTTCAGAGCTGCAGGTTGCATACCGCATACAGATCAGGTCTCTCTTGTAAATGAGTCCCCGAGGTTCAGTGAGACTAACCTGTCTAAATAAAGGTTGAATTAATGTTTTGCATCTGTTTTTTCATTCATCAACAGGAATGGACTTCAGTTGTGTACATGTTTTATTTTTGTGTCGTCAGTGCCATGCTTTGTTTCTGTAATCAAGGGATCACAAGGAAGGTGGCAAAATAGGTAAACTACAACAGACACACATCACAAGTCCTTAGAAGTGCTTAAGGTTGCATTTTTGGTTACTTCTAGTGTTTTATTTCTGTCGTAAATATCTAAAGTAAGTGGAAACAGCGTATGATCAGGTTGTCAAAATGTGAAAATGAACTCTTCTCACTAGTTGCAAGCCCGGCTAGCTCAGTCGGTAGAGCATGAGACTCTTAATCTCAGGGTCGTGGGTTCGAGCCCCACGTTGGGCGCACAAACTTTTCATATATTGTATATAAAAAATCAAACTTTTTTTAATTTCCACCCCTTTATTCCAAAATTGAACATTTGACCGACATAGCAAATCACACAAAAAACAGGTTGCTACTTGACTATTCCATTAGTAAAATATTGAATAATAAAAAACATAAAAAATTAGTCAAATAGCTTCAACAGAAAATAAAGTACCGGTACACAAAAATATATACAAATGTATGCTGTATACCTGCACAATATGTAGCAACTTTGTAAAATGTTTCTTTCAGGGAAGAGTGTAACCTGGACTAAAGGTGTGGATCATTGGAGTGAAGCCTTCGTCTTCAACCATCGACAAAGGCCTCATGTCAGTGACGATAATTTAAATTAAGGCTGCTTTCAGTCAAGTCAGCAGCTTGCTGTGGTGTGCATGATGTCTTTTATTAATGAAGGCTGTCATCGTTTGTCATTTTCTGCAACGAGAAAGAAAGTACAGTATAGTATGTATTACAGCATAATTTACAGCAACTCAAGAAATGCCTTGTTTCACATACTGTTAGGTTAAGTAGCTCAAAGAGCAATCAAACACACACACATGCACACGCACACACACATACAAAATACTTAATTGCACACATTTGAGTAGATATAATAAATTACTTTAATTCCTGTTTACAGCCAATTCACCCTGCCATACAATACAGTGTCTTCAGACTTTGCTGGCAAATTAAAACGTGGAGCTTAATCATAAAATTACCACCATCTTTGTGTTAGATTTATTTATAAATCACATTCAAACACTGCTTGAAATAAAAAGTAACACACACGTTCTCTATCACCGTCATTAATCAGATAAACAAGCAGCAGCTTCAGCTACCAGAGAGACTGACGTTACGTTTCCTCACTTGGAAACGGAACAAATGTAGGATATTGTAGAGACTTACCTGCTGCTGAGCTCCTTCATCGACGCCAAGGTGAAGTTAGTTTTACGACTACGACATGTTTACGTTTCACCGTGGTGCTCCGTGTCATGTCGTCACTTTTGCAAAGCTGCGTGTTGCTCGTTTTTTTAGCTTTGTGAATCGTGAAGTGCTCTCACACTTTTGAGGACTTGGGTCGAACTGTACTGTGTTCTACTCACATGGTTTTACATGTTGTCAAGAACAATACTGCATGCACTGTAGCAGGTTTGAGTGCAGTCCTCCACTGGTCTTTTTGTGCTCCAATACTTCAGCATGTCTGTGGCGCACATGCACCTGCTGTGGAGCAGAGCATGGTAGGCGGTGTGAGTGTTCAGCATGAGGGAAGAGGTTGCCTTTAGCTTTTTTGCTCTTTTTTTTTTTTTGCATTGCGAGCTGCTAGTTTAGCGTTACGTCAGTGCCAACAGGTGGTTTGGGGGGAGGGGGGTGTTCGGTAGACGGGGCGCTCGGTTCTGTTGACAGGGCGGTGCGCCCCGCTTGTATAATGGTAGGGGAAACACTGGGATTTAGATGTAATGGATTTCAGAAAACAACAAATGAGTGTGACACTCTTCATCAGGGAAGAGTTTGCTGAGAGTTTGCAGGCAAGTCAACGAAGAGCGTCACACTGTGTTGTTCTTTTTTTCTGTCCAGGGGTTTGCTGGACTTACCAGCAAACCCATGGACAAGTCCTGGACATGACACCCAATGATAACTCTGTGTCCCACTTACCCAGAACCAATGAGTGCTTTATGATTCATTGACACGTCCAACAGGTCTTCAGTGCATCTTGACGTTTTGTTTGCATGTTACAACACAAAGCGCACAACCCGGTCTTCTTGCAGTGTCTGGATGAGGTCTCTCAAGTCTCTCTTGAAAATGAGTCATGACTGAATGAAACTAGCCTTTTAAAGGTTTAATGTATGAAAAGAAATGGAAAGTGGGCTCTATCCTAGGCTGTGCTTTGTTTTGATAGGGAACTGCTGACTCAGGATATTGACATATTTGTCACAGACCTATAACTCCAAATACAGTGTGAAAATGTTTACATGAAAAAGTAAAAATAAGCGATCCTCGAGTAAATACTAAAAAACAAAAGTTATGCTGCATTGGCCGGGAATCGAACCCGGGCCTCCCGCGCGGGCATCGCGTTTTGTTTATATAAACAGCCCTAAACCGTTTCCCATTCATTTCCAATGGTAGTGTTAAACCACTACGGACGTAATATATTTTCGGCCACTACTGCCCTTGTGGCGCTGTTCGGATGTGACGCAGCGGACGTGACGCAGTTTGTTGTTGCCCGGCTTCCTTGAAAAAGAAAATTTCCCACTTTTAATCGGAGAAAGAAGACAACAAACAAAAGAACAGCGATCTTCACATGCATCCTTCACATTTTAAAGGTAAGTTATGCTGATGGTGAAACATAAATATATGAAACATGTTTATCGAGTTTTTCCGACCGAACATATATTAATTTAATGACAACGTTACTTTCTACCACACAGTGTGCTCCTTTGTCTGGCGTTGGTCAGTAATAAAACTATTATGGTTTTATGAGTGGTTTATGTGTCTGTGTTTTACACTAAAACAGAATTAAGACCATGGTGATTTCTTAAAAAGTAAGTGTTGCAACACTTCCTAACAAACACTAACTGTTAAGGATCAGGATTACTTTATGTTTGATTCACAGATTATGTCCAGTGTTTTTTATTAGAGTAAGGATAAAGTCAGAATTTTTTTCAAAATCATAGATTCTGTTTCAATCTTTGCCAAAATGTAATAATAATAATTAAAATAATAATAATATCAGAGAGAGTACACTGAAACACTGATATCTGATTACAGTACAAGTAAATAAAAACAGATACATCATTATATTTTATGTCCTTCCTGTCTGTAGCTGCACTTTGAGCACCTTTTGAGCTAAATGAACAGAATAGAAAATATATTTGTTTCCTTGCTGCAGGCCAATCTGCTGGTTTCTTTAAATAGAAACTTTTTGAACTACAGTATCAGTACTGTACGTTGAATAATCAGTTGAGCTCTTGTGAAAAATGTATTTCAAAGGTTTTCAGATTTTTTTTAACGCATGATCTACCCTTTTTTGCTCTATACTAGGCCAAAATGCAGAAGAAGAACATCTTTTATCCTGGAAAACAAAGTGTTGTTTTCCGCAAGGGGCCCCTAGGATTTCTTCGCCAGGACCCCTCTCCTGAGGCCAAAATTATAAAAAATAATCCTAGTATGCAGGACAAATCTGAGCCAAAGAGAGAGGACATTGTGCGGCAAAATGCTTTGTCTGTAGTTTGTCAAAGAGGAGGGGATGTCACAGATGATTTAGAAGTGCTGGGAGACTACAACCTCCAATTTGGCAAATACAAAGGGAAGTCTTTCCAGTGGCTTTTAGAAAACGATGTGGGTTACACTTTGTACCTCATCAAAAACCTGCAAAAGGAGGAGGAAGCCGGTATCTGTATCACAGAGAGCCTTAACAAGGTGAACCTCCTGACTTTTATCAAGTATGCTCTCAGTTTTAAGGAGATACAAGATGCCCTGGACTACGAAGCCAGCAGAGACAGCGTCGCAGCAACTCCTTGTGAAGATGACCAGCTGGTTGGTTTTGGCTCTCGGGCCAAGAGCACATGGAAGGACATTTGGGACAGTAGAGAAGATGGTTATGCTGACTTCATCCTAAAGACGAGCTGCCTTCCTGGGACCAGGATGAAGAAGCTGCAGCAGTACCTGCTCAAGAGACAGAAATCATCCTCCAGTCATACACCCAGTGTGCCACAGAAACCTCTGGGTGAGCAACTAAAAATGTTGTATTAACAATTTTAAGATGAAAGGACAAAAATTGCCTTAAAAATTGTATATTCCTCCCAAACTGATCCTTGATTTTTGTATAATTTTTTGGTTTCTCATAGTGATGGAGGAAGACGGAGAATTGGAGGCTGCAATGCTAAGCATCTCACCCTGTAAGCTCCTGAGTCAGCAGTAAGCACACTATAGTTACACTTGATGAAATTCTAAAATATAATCTGCTTGTGTTTAGTCTCTCTCCCATATTTGTCTCTGTGTACGCAGTGTCAGGATCAGCGGAAACAGAGGGAACCCCAGTGTCAAACAGAGCGAAGACAGGTTTTTCTTAAAATAGGAGATTTCAGGACTGGAGTGTTATTCTCTTTTACGATGAATAACCCTCCAAAACTGAGCCTTGACCTATTGTGTTCTTGTGTTCTGGCCACGTTCCGGTCATGTTCCTGTTACATTATTGCTGTTTGCCACCATTAAATAGTCAAATGACTATGAATTGATGGAGATATTGTGCCAGCCTGAATGCTGGTGAGCATATATTCTGCATGTTTACTTTTTTTTTAATCAATACTAGTTACTAACAGCTGACATGTTTGTTCACTTCAGTGCTGTTGTTTCTCCTGCTTAGACTGACTACAGAGGTAGTCAGTTGTTTGTAGTTTGTTGCATTTCCCACTTCTGGAAATTACTTTAAAAATATTTTCAGAGGTCTGATAAGCAGAAGGAATAAAAGTACAACTTTTTGAGTTTCCACTAACACCAT
The DNA here is from genome assembly GCA_038048925.1 of Garcialebias charrua. Classification (NCBI taxonomy): domain Eukaryota; kingdom Metazoa; phylum Chordata; class Actinopteri; order Cyprinodontiformes; family Rivulidae; genus Garcialebias; species Garcialebias charrua. Next base: position 20,765 of record JBBPBX010002382.1, on the reverse strand, counting down.
CTGTTGTGTTAAATTGTGATTCGTACAGTGACTGACACATTATCTTTATTTAGGTCCAACTGCAACGGTGTCCAGGTGTTCAGGCGCATCAGGTGAATCGGAATCCTCAACAGTTAACGGTAAAGAAATTTAAAATTTATTACTGAAAATAAATCAGTTGCTTTAATATTTTTAGGCTACATAAAATAATTTGTTTACTTTCTTCTGATTGTTTACAGTCCCGGCAACCACACAACAGACACCCGTGGCCCTTCCATCACAACGGACACCCGTGGCCCTTCCATCACCAGAGTTATTTAAAGGTATGTTTCAACTCACTCTTAAATATCTATTTGTTGCATAAATAGCAATGTCTGGATAATTTTCACAGCTACTTCATCTGTAGTCTTAAAATTATACTGAAGCCATAAAGAAATAAGTAGCTGAAAGATAATGCTCCTTTTCAGATTCCAGCACAAGTGCAGCTTCCACCTCTGCACAGAGAGACCTTTCCTTTGAGGACAGTGCTGAAGATGGTAAGAACTGACTGCATACAAAAAATAATTAATTTTTTTACTGAGTAGTTTGCTTTATTAACAGCATTTCCACGCTGTCTGTCAAATATTTTGTAAACAATGTGGCTAATATTTGGAACACAGTCTTTTTTTTATGGAACCCTAATTCCATGTATTTTTATTTTTTATGATAGTTCCCTCAGCTCAGCCGCCCTTTGCTGTTCCTCTGCCTCAACCTGACCATGACATTAGCAGCTGGAACTGTTCTCGGCACCAGAAACTGTGGATGAAGACGGAGCTGCAAGATCTCGTCCTGTGGCCTGGGTCTCGTCCTGTACGTCATCTTGGACATGCAATTTCCCTCTGGCGTCATCCTCCGCAGCCTGAGCTCATAGACACAGTGGCTGAGCTCCCCTCGCCCAACTTCTTTCAGCTTCACCCATTTTTCATTTGGAAACCTGAAAATGAAATCCTGTCCCGGCTGAAAAACAACTACAACCTTCCATGTCTTCATGGATGTCCTCATCCACAGGTGGTTTCTTCTGGTGTGGGCCGGCCTCGGGTGATAGTTGGGACAAGTTTCTACAACAGGTGAGCAAACACAGTGCTATGTATTTACATTTCTGGATTAAATTTAGGAAATTTATAAACTTATACTGATGAATTGTACTTACCTTATTGTGTTTCAGAGACTTCACATCCTCTGTGATCCTCACCAAGGAGTGCCCGCACTGGACCAGTAAAGACCGGTGGACGTGTCTTTGTGTTGGATCACACACGCTGGACACCACCTATGAAAGAGGCGATTGATGGCTTGCTGCAGAAACACCCAAGCTTCACATCTCACGGTATGTGAAGCACTTGTCAAAGCTCCTGAACACCAGCTCTTCGTTAAATACAAGCCCTGAAAAACTTGTGGAAACCCAGGAACTGTGGCACACTTTAACCAGTCAGTCAACCAGTGTGTCTGTGACCACCATTGAGCCGCCTGTCTTCAATCCACACGCACCTGCTTTGTCCATCCCTATTACACAGGACTCGTTAGAGAAAATTGTGGAGGGCATTTTAAATAAGCAGCAGCAACAACAGCCCGAGCAGAAGAAAAGACAAAGACTTGTCTTTCCTGTGGACAGCCAGTCTCGTTATGAGACTGATGGTTCCTCCATTCATTTTTTCTTCATGCAGGGACCTGTTCGTTACTTTTACTGCTCAAAAAAGGTTCATGGTACTTATGGTGCTGAGGGACTTTGCAATCCAAACATGTCCTTTGAGGAATTTTCTACCACAACTTTCTTTCAAAGGGAACTGCAGGAAACAAAAACGGGTGGAGGAAAAAAATGGCAAGAAGAGAAAAAGAACAGAATCTCAGCCAACAGGCCGTGTTTGCAGGTTTTGTCATAGGGAGCTGAAGCAGGGATCAACATCCCACACATCCATACTGGTTTCCCTGGTGTGGCAGGAAAATATATATATTGTCCATCAAAGTTTCTGTCCATTTATCAGTCACAGGGTATGGTCAGGGAGATGAGTTGGGAGGAGTTCTCCAAATCTCATTTTTATGAGGCAGAGAAACAGAGATGGGTGGCAGAGAGGAAAAAATAAACCTCATATAGTTCTATTGAGATGTTTATTTAGTTATTTTATTATTATTATTCTATATCTTCATATATTTATGCAAATAAAAAATCTGTATATACTGTAAATATGGGAAGTTAACATGTAAATATTTCACAGAAAGAAAACATGTTATAGCAAGGTCACAGTCTTTTTGGTATTTTCCTCATATAGTTCTATTGAGATGTTTATTTAGTTATTTTATTATTAATATTCTATATCTTCATATATTTATGCAAATAAAAAATCTGTATATACTGTAAATATGGGAAGTTAACATGTAAATATTTCACAGAAAGAAAACATGTTATAGCAAGGTCACAGTCTTTTTGGTATTTTCCTCATATAGTTCTATTGAGATGTTTATTTAGTTATTTTATTATTATTATTCTATATCTTTTCATTCATTCATTCAACCTTTATTTATACAGGCTAGCCTCGTTGAGTCACGGGGACTCATTTACAAGAGGGACCTGTCTCACTCACACCAAACAACCATCCACTCTCTCACTCACACCTAGGGTCAATTTAGAGTCACCAATCAGCCTAACATGCATGTTTTTTGGTCTGTGGGAGGAAACCGAATATATCTTCATATATTTATGCAAATTAAAAAACTGAAAATACTGTAAATCTGGGAAGTTCACATGTAAATATTTCACAGAAAGAAAACATGTTATATAGCAAGGTCACAGTGTTTTTGGTATTTTATCTATACCATGAATGTATTTTCAGGAAAGTCCTGAATGTTTTTATATTTTTTATGGAAGAATTCTGTACTTCATTTCAATTTTTGTAAAATAGTTGCCCAATTAAAGTTTGATATGATAAACTTTACCTTTGTAGTGTTTTATTTTGTACAGCTGTAACCACACCTATTCCAGGTGCATTTCTGACATGCTTTTGTACCTGTTTTGCACATTTGCTCAATTATCCCATTGCTACATTTAATTTACTTGAGAAATTGCTTGAGAAATTTCTGCCAGGACTGGGACTTGAACCCACGTCCTGATGTCAGTCCGTTACACCTATACGTGACTGGCCCCCGCGTGGCAGGCGAGAATTCTACCACTGAACCACCAATGCTGACACTGTCAGACAGGTACATCTGTATGATGTGTTTCTTGTGTTGCCTGGATCTTTCGGTGTGCGCACATTGACAATGAACAGATCCCCCACAACACAGAAAGGAATGGTGGGTGAAGAAAAATGGAAGAAAAGTTGAATACTGTACAGTATTCACAACAAGTGTTGTGGCAAAACTTCTTTGGGCGCGGCGATACTGCAAACACTTTTAGAGTGACTTTTTTGGTGGAATTTTTTGTAACTTTCTATTGCTTTATTTCTTGGAGTCTTACAATCTTAACATTTAAAGACGTTAATATAGCAAAGGTATTCTACAGTATTGTTGATATTTTTACTGAAATGCGACTTCAGTTCAAACTCGTGTGAACCATTTGGGCAGCATGGTGGCACAACTGGTAGAGCTGCTACCTCTCAGCGAGCAGGTCCCCGGTTCAAATCCCAGTCCGGGGGCCTTTCTGGGTGGAGATTGTATGTTCTCTCCGTGCATGCGTAGGTTTTCTCCGGGTGCTCCAGTTTCCTCCCACAGTCCAAAAACATGCATGTTAGGTTGATTGGTAACTCTAAATTGACCCTGGGTGTGAGTGAGACAGGTCCCTCTTGTAAATGAGTCCCTGTGGCTCAACGAGGCTAGCCTGTATAAATAAAGGTTGAATGAAAGAATGAATTCACAATACAGTAATGAGATGACCCACATGCACAGCTGTGCTGTCTTAGGAATTATATAATGTAGAGAGCGCCCCCAGCTGGTAACTAACTCCTCGTTAGTATAGTGGTCAGTATCCCCGCCTGTCACGCGGGAGACCGGGGTTCAATTCCCCGACGGGGAGTGTGGAAGTTTTTGCTTTTTCATGAAATGTACAGGGTATATGCAGGAATAATGAAGTTAATTTCAATACCTTTTCAAGACTTTTTCAAGACCTTCCAAAATAAATTCAAGACCTTTTCGTCACTTTGTTTTATTAAGCAACAAATCTTGAATTTACAAAACTGCTGTTGTTTTCAATTAAATCCATGAATCTCAAATTTATAACAGAACTGAGATACAGTGGAAAGAAAAAAGTTCAAAAGAAGAAACTGAACCACGACTAGGTTTAAGAAAATATAGCTTACCCTGTAGGTTACAACTAGACTCATAGCTATTTTAAAGAAGCTCTCGACCTTGACTTCTCTAAATGGTTTTCAGAATCTGTTGGAATCCTGGCAAAAACCAATGCAGATTTGTTCCTGTCTTTGATTTTATACATCTACCTTATAATGTTTTTGCTAGTTTTTTGATACTTTGTTAAAAAAAAAAAAGTATTTCTCTCTCTTTTTTTTTCTCTTTTGTTTTTCTATTGTTTAAGGAAATTCTACCATTGTGTTCATCGTTCTTTAGTTTTAGCAGGTCGCTTTCGTAAATGAGCCCATGAGGCTCAATAAGATTTACCTGACTAAATAAAGGTTGAATGAAAAGTAACTTGGTTGAACAATGGAGAATAAGAAATAAACACAGTAATCCAAAAAAGCTAAGTCTGGTCCTCTGGACATTCAAAAAACAAAACAAAGCAACAAAAAAAAAACTGTAGAAACGTTTTTTGAATGTCCAGAGGACCAGACTTAGCTTTTTTGGATTTTTCTACCTGGATTATTGAGCATGCATCAGGGTATTTTGAAACACAAGCTGTGTTTCCATCCATTTTCATTTCGTATTTTGAGCTACCTCGCAAATATGTAAATACAAATTAATGCAGATCAGAAGTGTTTCCATCTGCTGGCTTGAAGCGCTTCTACCAAGCCGCGCACAGCGTCATTACGTCAGACGTCAGCGTCATTACGTCAGACGTCAGCACTGCGCATGTCTACAGTAAACAGGAAGTAGCGGTTGAAAACTGAACCCGGCCACACATCTCGTCAAAATCGAGAGAATATTTCAGGTACGTGTTGCTATCGGGCGAGTTGTATTTATTCTGTCATGCCAACTAGTTTTAGCGATGTTACATGTTGTCCGGAGCGGAAACAGCTGAACGTCACGTGACGTGAATTTTCGCTACGTCAGAAATGAGTCGGAAAATGTGTTTCCATTTGTCGTTTAGCGCATCTCAAATCCCAAAAACCACCTCAAGCGAGCGTAAAAACTTTTTAGCGTAATTCAGGAAGTAACCTCGCAATTTGCCGTTTCCATTAAGCTTTTCTGCTGCGCTATTTCAAATTGCGCAGCTAGAAACCTTGATGGAAACACGGCTACAGTAATCATTACATGTGCCTCAGTGCAGTTGCTTTGCATTCCAGCAACTCTTCAGTTTGCACCAGCTCACTGAGTTTTTCTTTACGTCTCCTTCTCAAGACATTGGACTTGGTGATCAGTTAGTTGGGCCATTAAAGAACCTGACTTTCCCTCTGCCTGCTCTGCCAACTGATCTGCATCTTTTTGCAGAGAATCGCACACCTCTTGTAGAACTTTTCTCTTATCTAGCTCCAGTCATATGGGACTTCAAGGCATTTATGCCCATCGAGACCACGCTCATCTTTTTTTTAAACAAAATGTACAATAAGCCTCGCAGTTATTCTTGGCGACAGGCCTCAGCCATTCTTGAAAATCAGGCATCTCCAACCAGGAGTCCGAAAATTTGCATTTACCCATTGTTCTGATGGTCTTGCGGCAACTTACTCGAATACACAGACTCAACTTGGAGATAAAGCAGCCACGCATGCGCACAACATAGGCCTAGCCGTAAAGCATACCTGCAAACTCAGAAGGGAAGAAAAAGGTGACAAACATTGCGCCAACACCCCTCCCCCAGAAGATTTTGTAATTTTTTCTAAATGCTTCAGGTAAAAGTCATTTACTAACCTAATTTAATTACATAAATAGGAAAGATTGTGTCAACCAAACCTAACGATCACAACTCAGATGTGGAGATATTGTTTTACCGCTACCTACAGCTATTGAAGGGTGGGAGGACGACTTGAAGTGGCCGAAAATAATGTACACTAGCATACTTAGCTACTAGCATACTTAGCTACTTTGTTGACTCTGTTGCTTCAGATGGCGAAGCGATGAGCAATCTGAAAAGCTCTGAAGCTTATTAGTATCTTCACAGTAACAAGGTTGGTCCTGTTATGTTAAAGCTAGATTTATACTCGACGCGTTGCGCAGTGCGCCAGGGTGCGCGCGCCAAAAGTGACGCAATATCACCGTCCTCGCCCTTGCGCGTAGACCCCGCGCGTCGGTTTGGCGCGTGTCTTTCACCTCAGAATTTTTCAAACTCCGTAAGGCTAATTCAGTAGCGCCGTGGGCGCTAACCCAACAATTAAGTAATTACTTAACCCTAACCCTTAGCCTACTTAAGTAAGTTGTTTGAGTTTCAGAGTATTTAGTTTGGTTCTCTTCAACAGGTTTGACAAGGACAAAATGTACCCATTCCAAAGTCTGTTAGCTAAACTGCTGACATATTTGGCTGTTTTCTTTTCTTCTTTTGTTACTTTTAGTACCACTAGATCCTTAAAGGGACGGTCTACCTCAATTCAGGGAGTTCGATTGTGGAATGTTCTGGAGAGTGATGTTAAAAATGCAAAATCAATGTATACATTTAAGAAAAAGGTCAAAAAGGACTTGCTCAAAAACTATATATGATGTAGCTTAGTGTGTTTGTGTATTACACTTATGTTGTACTTATGATGTAGCTTAGTGTGTTTGTGTATTACAGTTAGAAAAATTAAGTAGAGTTATTCATTTTGTGATGTAGTTTGAAGGTTATCATTGTTTGAACAAACTGTGAAATAAGGGGCAGATATAATAAGATTTCATCTTCTTTCTGCTCCTTTCATTTTATCCTACTTGTATTCTTGTATCTGATGAAACTGTTTTGTATTGTTCTTTTAAAATGAATGAATAAACGTCAAATCAAATCAAATCAAAACTTATGTGGCTGTCGCGGACGCCATTTTGAACAGTGCTAATTGTGAACTACCGTATTCGTCGGCGTATAAGTCGCACCAACCTAATTATGCCCAATTAAATGGAAAAATCAACGTATAAGTCGCACCGGCCTATAAGTCGCACCGGCCTATAGGTCGCACCTCATGTGAACTGGTGTTTTGCCCAAAATGGACTGGCTGCCAAATTGTTTGGAAGGACTTTTGACAAGATTATCACATAAAAACTACAGTATTTTGTTTGATGTGTCTTAGTTGAACTTTTCATTAATAAATGAACATTATGGGCAGCACGGTGGCACAACTGGTAGGGCTGCTGCCTCTCAGCGAGAAGGTTGCCGGTTCAAATCCCGGTCCGGGGCCTTTCTGGGTGGAGTTTGCATGTTCTCCCCGTGCATGCGTGGGTTTCCTCCGGGTACTCCGGTTTCCTCCCACAGACCAAAAAACATGCTTGTTAGGCTGATTGGTGACTCTAAATTGACCCTAGGTGTGAGTGTGAGAGTGGATGGTTGTTTGGTGTGAGTGAGACAGGTCCCTCTTGTAAATGAGTCCCCGTGACTCAACGAGGCTAGCCTGTATAAATGAATGAATTATTTTGGACTGGCTGCCAAATTGTTTGGAAGGACTTTTGACAAGATTATCACATAAAAACTACAGTATTTTGTTTGATGTGTCTTAGTTGAACTTTTCATTAATAAATGAACATAATTTTTGTATATTTTGTGTCTTTCATCATTTATCTTTAAAGATAAACACATAAAAATATATTTTTATTAGCTGACATTACAGTAAAAAACGTGTCTCAGTTTAAAATGATGACAGAAACAGATACTGTATTTATTTTATGGTTTTTATTTATTTATTCAAAACCATTGAAGTCTTCATCTTCTGTGTCACTGCACCATTTTTGGACCAGGCAGATGTCAACAGTGTAGGTACTGTAAAGGGTTTCTTAGCGCCCATAGCGGCCGAAACTGGTACTGCACCATTTTTGGAGTTTTTGACCAAAGTCAAATTATGACCAAAATATTGGAAAAATCGACGTATAAGTCGCACCGGCCTATAAGTCGCAGGGCTTAGAAATGTAGGCAAAAAGGTGCGACTTATACGCCGGAGAATACGGTACATTTTAAATCCAGCAGATTTGACCATTTCGTGAAACTCTCAAGCTCAGAACAACTTGTTCTATAACGTCAGCTATGAAATATATTTTTTCTCAGCAAAGAAATAATTGTTTTTACCGTGTTTTCATTGAAAGTCCTTAGCTTCTTGGCTATCGCGGACGCCATTTTGGACAGTGCTAATGGCAAACTACTTTTAAAATCCAGACGTGTCACGTAGGCCGCTGAGAAACATCCATAGGTTCACCCTCCATGTTAAAAACTCTTAGTCTGACTCTTCGAAAACAAGCAATAAGGCTGCAGAGTAACACACTGGCTGCTAACTGAGAGCGCTGTCTCTCAAGTAAAGAGACCGAGGGGACGCTTTTATGTCACGGACCACATCCGGCGCCGACAGGATATGCTCTGTTAGCAGTCGTCCGGTTAATTTTAAGAGCCCATAAATAAGTTTTTTTGTTTTTACCGATAGATAATTAGTTATTAGCGGTACTGCATTTTAAATAAAAATGGCGCAAATCCGCTTATGAATTATAAAAGTTAGCCAATCCGCTGTAAAGCTAACAAATTGTTTAGGTCCGCTATAAGCGGATTAGCGCATTAGCGCTACCTAGCGGTCTGGAGCCCACCTTTGCCTTGTGGAGTGCGTGTAATGACTTCACTCAAACTTGTTTTTCAGAGCGGTGCCAGGCACCTGGGTCAGTTTGCCCTTAACTGCTGAGCTGTGCTCCATCTCCAACTTTACTCCCTTTTTAGAAGAACTGCAGGCTTGAAGTGAGATGGGCGATATGCAACCATTCATCAAAGACTAGCTTTTCCAAGAAGGATGGGCCCTTTGTCCTTCAAAGAAACTCCGGGCCTTTGAAGCAAAGCCGCACAAACCCCTCACTTCAAGGCTAGTTTAATGAATACATCTTGACACTAAACTAAAATGTTTTCTCTCACAAGTGTTGCATTAAGCATCAAAAAATTGATAAACATTTAGTCAGAAAAACATTAATACTTAAACTCTTAATTCAGCCACAAATTCAGCTTTGCCTAATTATTCGCACAGCCACGAACAGCGCAACTGGTACCCGAGGTCCGCAGGGAAATCTTTGTGAAAATAAATTGGTTTTTACTACTATAAAATAGCTCAAAATAACTGAAAACAGATCTAACTTCAACGATGCGTACACAGAGCCATGTCTCTGTTTGTACAGATTAGCAAGTAAACAACGAATGAGCCAGTGAAGAACTTCTACTTCCGGTATGAAACGGAAGTCAGTCCCATAATCGTTTCTACAGTGACCCTCCCAGGAAAAAAGTGTATAGCTGATAGCAGGACAAGAAAACTTCCTGCAAAGATAAGTGTAGGCTTCCTGGTAGGCTAAATCTCGTTCAAATTAAAAATGACTGGAGAAAAATTATTTCAAGCTGCTATTTTTTGTTAGTTAATGTCTGTTTTTTTCCATTATTTGAGAGAAAAAATGATTTTAGAAATAAAGTACGTGGAACACAATATTTCAGCCTTAAAATTCAAACTGTAATGTTTTGGTCCACATGCGGCAGGGATTATTCAAGCATCTTGAGATTTAGGTTCAATCATCACACATAACTATCCTTGAAAATTTGGAAATATTTGCTCTTTATTTTCCAAAGTTACTTGATATTATTAGTTATCTGAAATGAACTGCCCCCAACCCCACAATAACATGTTCACACTATTTTTTCTAAAAGTCCTTAACTATGCTCAGTTCTCTCATCATGGACAACACGTCCTGTGAATTTGAAAACATTTGCTATTTATTTGCCAAAGTTACAAGGGGGAACAGATTATTTCAGCCACCTAAAATAATCTGTTCCCCCACACAACATGGGAACTACCGTAATTATTTTTCCTAAAAGTCCTAGCACTCCCAGAATTTTCAAACGAGTCCTACTTCTACCAGAGACTGTCAAATGACAGTTTGAGGTACTTCTACCAGAGACTGTCAAAGGACAGTTTGAGTAATTTGCATCCCATTAGGTGTGGCCCCCTGTCTCATGTAAATGCTAAACGGGGGTGATGGGTGATAATGTGAACAATGTTGATACTCAGATGGAGAAGAAAAACCTTGTATAACCAGTTTATTCCCAAGTGTCCTTAGTTCCACTTCAACTTCTTAGACTGCTACACTACCATTTTGTTTGTTTCCAAGGAAAAACTGGTGTGAAACAACTTTATTCAATTTTATTTCACTCAGCATGTAGCTTGCAGATCTGAATTTCAGATTTACCAAATGTAATGGCACATTGGTATAAAGTCAAACATTTCCTTTAGTGTATCAAATTGTAATGCAACTGAAACTGAGTTCTTTGTTTGTGCTCGACTAGCAAACATCACCCACATTCAGCAATGCTAATTCTGACATTCTGTAAGTGTGATGAGTCTCTTCACTGGAAGAAATGTCTTCACTGGAAGAAATGTCTGTCTAACCAATGTCTGTCTAACCAAGACCAATACTAGGGGTTGAACGAGTACATAATTTTTAAGCTCGACATTAACATAAAAAAACTCGAGTGGCACTCGATTAGTCAATGACGTCACAGTGTCTTATGATGCAAAATAAATAAATATAAATGCAAAAAAATCGTCTTTACAAAAAGAAAAAAAAGACCAACAAAACATTGGGAGCATTTCTCATCAGCAACAACGATGAGACGGACTACAGGAACGAGGTGAGCCGCCTGGCCTTGTGGTGCGGACACAACAATCTCACTCTCAACGTGGAGAAGACAAAGGAGATTGTTGTGGACTTCAGGAAGAGGGATGCCCAACATCCTCCTCTGACCATCAACAGCACCGCAGTGGAGAGAGTGGACAGCACCAAGTTCCTGGGAGTGCACGTCTCAAAGGACCTGTCCTGGAGCAGGAACACTGCAGCACTGGCAAAGAAGGCTCACCAGCGTCTCTACTTTCTCCGCAAGCTGAAAAGGGCTGGAGCTTCAACCCCCATCATGAGCACCTTCTACAGAGGTGCCATAGAAAGTGTCCTGACCAGCTGCATCACTGTGTGGTTTGGTGCATGTACTGCATCCTGCCGCAAGAGCCTCCAGCCAGGGTTGCCAGATCTCCAGACCGAAAGAAGCGATCAGCTCCTTCAAAACAAGCACAAACAAGCGACTCGCTCTTTCAAAAAAAGCCCAAAAAAAGCACCCCATCCCATTGTGTAAAAAAAGGCAGTTTTAAACAGTATAAACATATTTATTATGGCATTACATATACACAGCAAAATTATACATTAAAGAACGTATTCAGTCTAAAAAATAAAAATACATTTTGCATTTTTCTCCCATCTGTGGTCGTGGTCGGATCCAGTCTTGAAGAGCACGCTCTTTCTCCCAATCTTTATTATATTTTTTTCCATATTTACCCCACTTAGAGCTCATATTAGCGTTGTCTTGTCTAGACATTTCACTAAATTCTTTAGTTTGTAGCAGGTCGCTTTTGTAAATGAGCCCTCGAGGCTCAATGAGATTTACCTGACTAAATAAAGGTTGAATGAATGAATGAATAGACAAAGAATAAATAACAATGTTGCATTCGCGTGTAGTCGGATGTCCCGTGAAGAAACACGGTTTTTAATTTTTGATTGATTGATTGATGTTTATTCATTCATTTTAAAAGAACAATACAAGACAGTTTCATCAGATACAAGAATACAAGTAGGATAAAATGATAATTGAAAATGATAAATGATAATTTTAAACTCACTTTGAAAGTAATTTTCATTAATTTATCATTTTGTTTGCTAAAAACTAACATAGTTGAATGATACAAGATATATATGTTGTGTCACTATATGCTGCTCATGCTGACTCATCATTAATTGCTCGCGCTTATATAGTTTTACCGGCTCTGACTGTCGCTTGCGCCAACTGCACCTGAACGTAACATCCGCCTTGACGTAACATACGTGGAAGGGGGGCGTGACAAACTACCTACCACTCGCATTACTGCTCGACTGAAAAACAAGCACAAATAAGCGACTCAATGTCCGCGAGAAGCCCAAAAAACCGCCACAAGCGGCTGATCAAATTTGAAAGCGACTCCAGGGAAAAACAAGCCCAATGCCGCTTGAAATAAGCGGACTTGGCAACTATGCCTCCAGCGCATTGTGAGAGCAGCTGAGAAGATCGTGGGCACCTCCTTGCCCTCACTGCAGGACTTACACAGCAAACGCCTCACTCGGAAAGCCCACCGCATGGCAGGTGATCCCACACACCCACTACACAGCTGCTTCAGACTGCTGCCATCAGGAAGGAGACTGAGGAGTCTCCAGGCTCGAACCAGCAGACTGAGAGACAGCTCTGTTCATCAGGCAGTCAGAATGCTAAACACTCTGCCTGCTCTGCCTCCCCTCCCATTTGAACTGCCTTAACACTAAAACTTTCTCACATACTATCACTCAACACAAAGTTTTTAACACTAGACTCTGTGTCACCAAACGGGTTTTCACTAAACTCTCGGTCATGTGCTCATACAGTTTGCACTACTTCTCATACTTGCACTAATGTCTGTATTACATCACTGCCTATAATCATAATACTGTTTACATTCTCTGTTTACATTTATTAATACTGTTTACTTTTATTACTACTGCTTACATGTAATTACTACTGTTTACATTTATTTACACTACTCTAATATCTACACCACTGCTGGTACATATACAGTGTGCTCTGAACGGTCTTATTTAGGGATGCCCAATGTGCCTTACTGCATATGCCACTTTTTGCCTCTACAACAACATCAACTACTACCTCATACATATACTGTGTACATTGACTCATACGCTGCTTTGCCACTTTGCAAATGTCAATGCTAGAAACCTTTAGTTTATTTTAGTTATACTTTTTATACTCTTTTTTTATACCACTATGCAAAAAAAAAAAAAAAAAAAAAACAACTCAGGACAGTGTTAGTTTTACTATTTTTATGCTTATGTCTATTATTATATGTTTCAGTGTTTCAATGTTTAGATGTTTACTGTTGCACCGAGGGACTGAGAGAAACGCAATTTCGGTCCTGTGTATGTCCTGCACTGTACATATTGCAGATCTGACAATAAAGTTGACTTTGACTTTTTGACTTTGATTTATTATGCTCCTATCATTTATCATACTGCAGATAAGTCACAGGAAAAACAAAACTATTAGTTATTATTAATATTAAAGTGAAAGTAAGGTGCTGAAACCGAAACTTAAAAAACAAATGGGGCCACAGCCACACCATACCACCGTCTGCAGTGCTGTGCAATTTAGGTTTACTTTTAGAGATTGTGTTTATAGGTTTTTATTTAAGAGAGATGCATATTTGCTGCTTTTTGTTTGTGAAACGAGAGAGAGGACGCCGTTTCGGCCGTGTTATATTTGTGACCTGCAATGCAACACTGCCCCCTGCTGTCACAATCTACTACGGTGTTCAAAGAAAAGAAAATCTACAGGAAGTTGATTCAATGAGTAGCGCAATTTATAAAATGAATGAACACAGCAACATGAAATGACTTAGCAGTTGTTGTGACTTGACTTTCAACCAAAAATTTCAAGATGTACTGAAGACCTGCTGAGCGTGCCAGCGAATCATAAAGCGCTCAATGGTGGTGGGACACAGACATCTCAATGGGTATTATGTCCAGGAGTATGTTGGAATTGCCAACAACCTCTCAGCAAACTCTTCCCTGATGGAGGCATCACACTCTTCTTGTTCGTTTCTGAAATTCATTACAGTACATCTAAATCCTAACAGATATTTGCTAACATTTCCAAATGTTTCCAAAACGTCTTTGATTAAATAATTTACAATCGAAAATAATTGCCCCGTGTGAGGCTCGAACTCACGACCTTCAGATTATGAGACTGACGCGCTGCCTACTGCGCCAACAAGGCCTGTGAAAGGTATTTGTTGCAGTAAACTGGATAGCCTGGCTGTAATCCAGTATCTCTATGAACCATAGTGTTAACACATTCAAAAGTAAATCCCAATTACTGTTTGTGATACGAAACTTCATTATGTTTCATTTAGCAAGAAGAAAATAATTTTAAAAAGATGATGCAAACAAAACAAAAATAAAAAATAGTGTGCGCCCAACGTGGGGCTCGAACCCACGACCCTGAGATTAAGAGTCTCATGCTCTACCGACTGAGCTAGCCGGGCTGTGCTCATACTCATCCGAACTTATTTTTAAACCTGAATGTAGACAAGTTGCGCAGCAGTCTTTAGAGTACAGAACGACAACTTTAATGAAAATGCTGATACATGTACGAATGTCTGTAACATTAGCAGTTTTAAGATGTCCTCTGTGGTGAAGGAAAACGAGCAAACACTAGAGATTAACAGAAAGTAAAAATAATAATTTTACTTTTTTGTTGTTTTCTGAAATCCATGTATCTAAATGTTAACAGATATTTGCTGACATTATCAAACTGAAACACATGTTGAATTTATAAAAAAAACAACTTGTGAGCAACGAAAAAGTCTGCCCCGTGTGAGGCTCGAACTCACGACCTTCAGATTATGAGACTGACGCGCTGCCTACTGCGCCAACGAGGCATAAAACACTTAAGGAAAAAAACATTTTTTACCTTTACACTCAACAACTGAAAAGACTGTCAAGTCTTATTTATATGCCACCTGTAAAGTTTCACATCCAAATGTGACTTTACATCAACAATAAATTACCAAAATGCTGATTATGCATTCAGTTCTACGTTGTTTTTGTCCTAGCTGCAATTTAATATAATTGTCCTGTAGATGACAGCAAAGACATTGCCACAAACTGGCCATTATTAATCTAAAAAAAGCTAAGTCTGGTCCTCTGGACCAGACTTAGCTTTTTGTATGTCCAGAGGACCAGACTTAGCTTTTTTAGATTTTTCTACCTGGATTATTGAGCATGCATCAGAGTGGCCATTATTAAATTCCTAGCATGCATCAGGGTATTAAATTCCTTGTTTTATACTACGTGTAAATAAGTTGTTATATTTGCAATTATATTTAATTGTTAATTATAATAACTATTATAGAATCTATAGGGAAGAAAATGTAATTATAGATATTGTGTTTTTATTATAAAGTTTATTCTTTTTTTAAACAAAACAAAACAATCCTA
Source organism: Garcialebias charrua (assembly GCA_038048925.1). Classification (NCBI taxonomy): domain Eukaryota; kingdom Metazoa; phylum Chordata; class Actinopteri; order Cyprinodontiformes; family Rivulidae; genus Garcialebias; species Garcialebias charrua. The sequence continues at coordinate 5,405 of JBBPBX010002382.1, read as the reverse complement.
TATACAATAAGAAATACAATCACAAATAAAATGAAAGGCAGCAGAAAGAAGTAAAAATCTTGTATCTGCCTCTTTTTTCCCAAAAAATTATTCAAACAATTATAATCTTCAAATAATAACAATTCAACATCTCGAGCAACAATTCATACAAATACACATTAAGCTATTCATATTTTTTTAAACAAGCTAACTTTGATCATTTTCTTAAAGACAGTGTAAAGTGAATTTCAATATTTTCTTCAATAAACATTATAAATGTCATAATTGTAATGTTGTAAATGAGTAAAAAGTCTCAAAATTGTAGCTCAATTAATTTTGGAGTTATAGATCAAACTGTGTATAACGATATTTCTGTTTCAGGATTTTTTTAGGCGTGTTTTAAATGTGACAGCGTTTTGTCGCGTGGTCTAGCCCCACCCCCTGCAGCTCCAGCCGTATGAATTAGTTCTTGCCTCGATGGAGCCGTTCACTCGCGAATCGCAGATGCCTATTGCCAATGTGACGTGTGCTGCTGACCACTTGATCAGGTCACCCTTGTAAAAGAGATCTCGGTCTCAACGGGCTCTACCTGGTTAAATAAAGGTGATTGATTGATTGATTGATTGAGATAGCATCAGATAGCAATAGCTATAGCTCCTTTTTTGCTAAGAAAATGCGACAGGTCCATTGCATACTTAGTTATCAACGTGATTACTCTATATTTTAATCACCAACACAGACCCCGCATGCGATGTGACCGGGTCGGACCGGGTGCAGCGAGTCCGCTCATCTTCTAAAATAGCGCTTATTATTAAACACATAACAGCGGAGTTATGAATTATAGTTGTGTCCTCAACTTTAAAAACAAAACCAGAGTTGTTTGTGCACTAAAAACAGCGTAACTCTTGGAAAAAGGAGCTGCTGTTACAGCCAGAACTCAGATAAAAACAGAGCAGGTTTACTGGATCTCTGCTGCACCTGTCTGCCTCTCCACACACAGCTCAGGCTGTGAACTGTCTGCCTCTCCACACACAGCTCATTAGAACGATGCCGACCGTCACAGTGGTCACTGTCTGACTCAGAGTCTGAGTCTGGCTCTGGAGGTTCAAATGAGTAGGGCTGGAGAACTCCAATTAGGCTGCCAGTCTTCGCGAACATCCTCACTTTACCGCAGTTCTTCACTGGGCAGGACACGGGCGCAGTACTGCGCTGAAACCATGCCCACGCGCTGACACGCCCCCAGCGTTTCAGACCAGGGCACAATTATGTTTTTTCATTATTTTTGAGACTTAGTTTTATAAGGTAAACAATGTTTTTAATCAGTCAGATTTATATGGGTGATTATTTTTTTACTATTCATAAAATTGCTCAAAATATATATATTTTATCATTTAAATATGTTTGTTTTTGCAAACAAAATGATAAATCACTTTAATTTTGCTTTAAAAGTGATTTTGAACTTCAAGCCGTGTTTAATCATGGGAAATCCCATTACACGCGAACGCACCATCTGTGATGTCACACCGGGCAGAGCTCTGGGCTTGTCACAGTGCGCAGGTATGAGCAGCTCGACATGAAGGAAGTCTGATACAGCATCAGACCTAAATTAGATCCTGTTGTTTCTTGTTCCATCACCCAAACTATTTTCTGCTTCCCAAAATGAAGACAAATAGCTCAAATCTTCACATAGATTGCTAAATTCGTCCAGTTTTAAATTGTCCGCTATTAAAGACACCACAGCCCTCTGCCCAGTGTGACATCACATATGGTGCGTTCGAGTGTAATCGGATTTCCCATGATTAAACACGGCTTGAAGTTCAAAATCACTTTTAAAGCAAAATTAAAGGGATTTATCATTTTGTTTGCAAAAACAAACATATTTAAATGATACAATATATATATTTGAGCAATTTTATGAATAGTAAAAAATTCATGTCAGTGGACCTTCAATAACACATATTTATGCCGTGTGACAAACTCAAAACACACATTTAATTTTACTTTACACGGTCTTTAAACATACACATTGATGTGGCATTTTTAACATCACTCTCCAGATTATTCCATAATGTAATTACTTGGATTGAAGGAGACCATTCCTTCAAATAAGTTCAAAATTTAGGTTTCACAACTCTATCCCCTTAAAATTAGAACTCTCTCTTTTAACAAAAATTAATTGGATATTTAAAGGTACCGGTAATGTATTATTATGAGCCCTATACTGTACATAACTGATAAAATACTATAATCTACCAAATCATGGAACTTCAATAACTTCAGTTGATAAAACAATCAACTTGGTGGGTGACTAAAATATTTTCTAGTAATAATTCTTACATCTTTCCCGTAAAACAAAAATAGGATTTGTAATTCTTTTGTATGCTTTGTTTTGCATGTATTTCCTGCAAAAAAGTTGAAATCGTCTTTAAAGAGGTACTCAACCCACTGTGAAACGGTAGCTCCGCCTCCAGACCAGATTCAAAAACCCTCATGAAAATGGGAGTGTCGAGAGACAAGGAGGGGAGGAGGTGGGTGGTTGAGCTGCGTTCACGCCCCCTCTAGCAACAAACTAAAACAAACTAAAACTCCAGCAAACAACTTACAGCAAGCAACAACAAATAATAAATATGTAGATGTATTTATCTATTCCCACCCAATCTATCCAAAACAAAAGGCTTTAGGAAAAAAAAGAAAACAATACTACAAAGTATGCCGTGACCGAGGTTCGAACCTGGGGCTGTCAGACCACAAACCTGCACTTCCACCACTGCCCCAACTTGGCATACATGCTTCACTCGTCCATCGCACCATAAGAAAATGAATACAACCAAATAGTTACGATGATGTGAAAAGTATTGTTAAAATAAATAAGTTAAAATATACAAATAATTAAAGCCGCAAGCGGAGTTGAGGCCCTCGCAGCTTCGCGCCGCTCCGGCCTTATTGCGGCGACTGTGGGAGCTCCAGCTCGTCCGCTCTGTCGCCACCTTGAACGAGCTCGTGCCCATCCCGCACCCGTTTGCCAAGAACAGTTAGCGAATACAGTTTCAGTCTTGTATGTTACACAGGCAGAAGCTGGAAGAGTGACCCAATAATCGTGAGTTTCTTGTGTGACTGGGCGGAGCTTAAGTGATGTCATGAATCAACTATACTAATGTTTCTCCAAGTGCTCATTGATCAAGTACAAAAAATTTGATACGGATGAGATTATGTATCACTGAGATAGGGGCACACTGGAGTACAATTTTCAACAACAATACCAATGTGTCTGTTATGTACCCCATGGTTTTTAAATGTTTTTAAACAACAGTCTAAGATCCTGTTTATTTTACTTCACTGTAACCTGCTGCTAAATGCTGCAGCCTGCTGGTTTAGGAAGAACATTTCTTTTCTCCTTAAACTCAACTTGACCTGAATCAAGCTAATTAGGCAGAGCTGGTGTTCACCTGCAGGTCCTGCCTTTATATCAGACAGACAGTGCTTTGAGCAGTGGTGGAGACTTGATGCAACAGGATTGGGCTTGTTGATCAAGTGTGTGGACTTGCTGGAAGCAAGGGTAGAAGCTGGACACAAGATTTGGCTTGTGAATCTAGTAGAGCTGGTGTGGAAAGACACCAGATGTCAGCTGATGAATGGGCTGAAGATACACTGAAGGTACATAGCCTAGTGTTGCTTGACAGCTGTAAAGCTGTGTGTGTGTTATGCTGACTCAGAGAAACCTCCACCCTCTCTGTTTGTTGGTAAGTCTGCTCAAGGGAGAGTAGCTGAGCTGTTTGGAGCTCTGAAGTGACCCTGACTATTTAAATAGAGTTCTGTGTGGACTAAAAGCACCTTAAGTGCTAATGGAAGTTTTGGCTTCTGACTTTGAAGGTGTGTACCTATGTTTGTGCCTATGAGGTTTATTCAGGTCTATGGTTGAAGACACTGAGGGCAGTGTCTTTACAGTTGTTTAGGAGGAGGACAACTGGGATCAACAGTGAGGTGGCTGTTGAGTTTTTTTTCTCTATCTCATGTTTTGTTGTACTTTTGACTGTGTGGGTGCAGGTAGTCCAGTTTTCGTGTTTTGTTTGTTTAGGGGTTTCTTTGGTAAGGTAGATCGTCGCCTGGGGGGGTACGACGGTCCTGTACAGGATTGGACCACCCTGGGTGGCGTTATATTGTTTTTGGCCTCGCCCACCAGTCCAACAATTATTTGTACTTTTTATTAATTTTCTTTTCCTTTGGACGCTGATCCAGAAGAAGTCGCTCCGTGCCTGGTGGGAGAAGCCAGGGAGGACCCTGCCTGCTTGGAAGCGCTTATTTTTAGTTAAATAAAATTTTGTTAAAACTTTTTCTGTGTCTGGTGTCCCATGAATATGTTTTGGCTGATCCAGTCGTAACATATTTATTTGGGGGCTCGTCACGTGATGACTAATATGAGCTAGTGTTTTGTAGTTCTCTCCTACAGAACTAGTAGTAGTGAATTGGGTGTTTTGGTGCATCTGCTGTGCTTTGCTTGTTAGACGTCCTGCACATCTGTTTTGTCAGCGGCCGGCTGACTAAAATCATTTGTAGTACTCTGGTGTGTCTGTTAGCCTACAGACTATCTACTCTTGGAAACCCCATCACGTTTCATCTAATAGTTGAGTTGAATCAGCTCTGCTGATTTGGTTGAGTGCTCACAGCTGCGCGTCTGTTTGTTGCGTTCACTTGTGGCTCGGATATTTTAATACTGTTGTATTTAGTGAAGTGAACGGTCTACTGTCTTGTGTATATAACCATGGAGTTCAGTTTAGACGGTTTTGTAGAAAACCCTACTGTTGAGGCTCTGGCTAACTGCACAAAAGAGCAGTTATTGTGTGTAGCTGAACACTACGAGATCCCTGTAGATAAACGCACTAGAAGGGAGACGATAGAACGTGAACTGATCACAGAATTAGCTCGCCTTGGAGTTTTTACTGCTGAAATGATAGCAGAAAGTCCTGTGAGGACTCCGTTCTCTTATGCTATGGATAAAGAGGTTCGCTTAAAGGAACTTGAATTAGAGTTGGAACTACGTCGGATGGAAAATGAAACCGTTAGGATAAAAAACGCAGCTGATGCTGAGGCGGTCATAAGAGCAGCAGAGCTCGAGAGGGAAGCTAAGAAAGAAGCTGCAGAAGCCACATTGAGAGCTGCTGAGCTGGCGCAACAGACAGCTTTAAGAGAGAAGGAAATGGAGATAGAAGCTAAAATTCGCCTGAAGGAGCTGGAACAAGGACAAGCTCCGTTTTCACCTGTTGTACCTAGTTTTGACGTGAGTAACAATCTATCATTCGTACCTTCATTCAATGAGAGTGACGTAGACAAATTTTTTGTCCTATTTGAAAAAAATGCGCACACTTTTAAGTGGCCTGATTATGCATGGCCCTTATTATTACAGTGCAAATTAACCGGAAAAGCTCAAG
>JBBPBX010002381.1:59657-91260 GCA_038048925.1 Garcialebias charrua | reverse complement strand
TTTTTATGTTTTCAACATCGAGTACCAAGAGGATGCTGCCTCAACCTTAGAGTTCATTCAAAGGTCAGTAATGTTCATCAATTAAATAATAATGAATAATTATGCTTTGGAGTGCTACTGGACATTTAGCATCTTTACCAGCTGGTGAACTAAGTTGTTTACATTCTGGTTGTTCAATCCCATTGCATGAAGCATATACAGTATGTGGGAAAGTCTCAAAAGTCAAATATACAAGCGAACACATCTGTGCACTTGTGTGCTCACAAATCTTGCTGCCCACTCAAATGTTGATGTGCTTCATTGAATTTTGCTGCACATGCCCCCTTTATGCGATGGGATTCTCTTCATAAAATATGACTGCTACTAACAGTTCACTTTCAAATGCTCAATTTGAAGACGTGCAAATGTATTTTAAATGGCATATAATTCACAATATTGCTGTCATTTTTGTGCAACGTCAAAGCTTTACAACAGATAAAATCCTACTCAATCATTATTTTAAGTTATTTCTACATTTATTTATATGCAAGTCATAAGTTGATTTATTATAGTTTCAGAAATTAACATTGCATTAATAAAAGTCAAATTTGCACATACAAAGACTTAAAGGCTTAACCTTTTTGAATTAATGCAAATTAAGCACCTGATAATAATTCTACATATTGTAATCTTGTTAGGTTAAGTGAGAAAATGTATTCATAGACAAGTAATCAATGATTCATTAACTGTGTCAAAGTTGTTTCATTCAAGTCCTTGGGCTCCTGGAAGAATAATCTCTGCCTTAGCAGAGAGTAATGGGGGACCCTAAATAAAAAGTAAAAGTCAAAACCAATGTAACAGTTAACTTTTTTGTTTAATTTTCATAGGTTTCTCGTCAGGATAAATCCTGAAAATTCAAAGTGTTCCTCCAAGTTCCAAGTAAGCAAGAAGACCGGAAAACTGGTTCAGAGGAAGTCTGTGGCCATGAATCCTCATGTTGCTGCCTTTGTCAAAGAATATGCAGACTATGATTGGCAAAATCATTAAGGTAAGTGTTTGGGTTTATCATGTAAATAACAACTTTTTGTAATAATGTAGAAATTCTTGTAGGGGTTGTATTGTGCAAAATCAACATTTTTGATCTTTATATAATTGTCATTCCTTCATCAAAAACATCCCCAGAGTGTTGCTTTGACCCATTCATGCATGTTTGAGAAATTTGAATCTCCTGTGGTAGCCAAGTGTAGCGTTCTCGATGTGTCGTAACCCCAGATTCCATGAGCATAGGTGCATTCTTTTAAGGCTATTGCTAGTGATTTTACCCCTTTGCACGCATGTGCAGCTGAAAACTGAAAACTTGTAGTCATCGCCCACCTGCTGTGTGGACCCCACCCCGGTCCATATAAATAGCGATGGGCCCAGGGTTTGACTCCCTGATAATAGCATTTTTCTTCAGCTATGGGAGTCAGTCAGGCCCGAATCTTAAAGAGCTGCACCCATACTCATAGAATCTGGGGTTACAGTACATAACTAACATTATATTTCATATAGGCTTCGCCCTTTAAGGCTATCGCTAGTGGGTTAATGGGCAAAGCAGGATGTAGTCTATTCCTCACTGTGTCCGTTCAGTACGACAGTTACACAACCATCTGCTTGTAATCCAAAAATGTTCAGGTCCCTTCTTCATTCATGCATAATTCCACACAGTTGAATCTGTGAGTGTGTGACATGCTGAGTAACAGAGGGACAACATTCCCTGTAGATCAAATTGTCCACAATAATGAATAAACAGGATGGAGATTTTTCTCAAAAACATCAAAATTATCACTCTTACCAGAGGTCTTCATTCAACCTTTATTTATACAGGCTAGCCTTGTTGAGCCACGGGGACTAATTTACAAGAGGGACCTGTCTCAATCACACCCAGGATCAATTTAGAGTTACCAATCAGCCTAACATGCATGTTTTTGGACTGTCTGAGAGCAGAGTGTGTCAGGTATAAACTGGAGACATCACACAGTAAAAACGGATGAATGAGCACTAGGGGTGTAAATTACCAGCTTTATCATGATACAGTATCGATTTGCTTGCATGCCGATACAATATTTCTTGATATCACAAAGTCTGTCACAATATGATTTTGTTTCTATTCGATTCACAAGTCTGTTATTGATATATTAGAATATCAAATGACCGTCTTATTTACATATAAACAAAACAATTAAAATATTATTTAACCATTTTATTTTTGTTATTACAGGCACCAGGCATTTAAATAAAATTAAAAATTAAAAAAACATTTTTCGTAGTTAATGAAAAAATAAAAATAAATTACCTGTTTAGTATAATCTCACATTTTTCATGTTTAAGTGCATTTTTTAATCAGTTAACTTAAAGTGCCCTGATGACTGGAAACCTGTCCAAATATTTTGGTCAATGTGAGTTTTTCCATATGTTTGTGCCTTTAACTTTTTATTCATATAAAAAATCATGCCTTTATTTTCCCAGGAGAATCACCAATACTGGTCTCACCAAGTCACTTCTCATCAACAGACTACATGGACAAACTCATCTTTCAACTCTACTTCTACTAAACAGTAGGACATTGTTCTAAAAGTAAAAAAATGCAGTTTTCTATGTTTTTTTATTGTTTATTCAGTAGTATATTGCAGAGTTGCATAGTTTTAAGATGTTATGTATTTATTGCTTTGTTAAATTGTTGATGTAGGTGTCACTTTTAATTGTAAAAAAGACAAGAATCAACTTTTCAGATTTTTAAAAAATACTAAAGAATGTTTTTATTTTGTCACTCCTTGTCATGAGCTCTTTTAAAACTGATGTATTTTTACAAGTTGTTTTTGAGATATTACTTTTAAAAAGCTGAGTGCCATATGTTTTATTTTTTTATAATTCAAAGTTTTTATTTTTGTGGTATCTGACGTACTACTTCAATATCTAAAAAAAGTTTAGTAGGTCCTCTGGATGGGTTCTTCTGTTTTAACTGTTCTCCAAGAGACTTTTTCAGTTGCAGGTATGCTCAGCCATCTAAGCACTGCTTCCATATGGTGGACAAACAGGTTCAACAATCAAAACTGGTCACATGCAAAAGAGGACCATCAGCCTAATGACTAATTATTAGTGCTCTGATGGTCGGTTATTATTCACAGAAGGCTGAGTCATACTCACAATAACAGTATTGTAAGAGGGGGGCAATTGGACACCGAAACCCTCCCTAGTTTACTGACAGGTGGTTTCTCTTCACAAAAATGGCTTCCTTACTCCTCTCTGAAGCCAATATTCCTCTCTATCAAGGATGAGAACATCTTCATACCTGAAGAGTGACCTCTGCCCTGTAGATGAGTGTAAACTGCAGAGTCCTGGCCTGGTTATACATCGGGGAAACAAAGCAACCACTTTTCAAAGGAATGGCCCAACACAGAAGAGCTACATCAGTGTTTTTCAACTCTCGTCCGCAAAGGCACACTGTCTGCATCTTTTCCCTGCATCAGCACACTTAATTTCAATTGATTACAGACTTTTGTTGAACTGCAAAATCTGAATTATTATTATTATTGATATTATTATTATTGATATTATTATTATTGACATTATTATTATTGACATTATTATTATTGATATTATTATTATTGATATTATTATTATTGATATTATTATTATTGACATTATTATTATTGAGACGACGACGACGACGACGACGACGACGACGACGACGACGATGACGACGACGACGATGATGAAAAAAAAAGTCTGTCCCAAAATAATTGTCCACATTTTACAATGCTGTTATTGTGAGTATGACTTAGCCCTTTGTGAATATTAGTCGATAATTAGGGCACTAACAATAGATCATTTGGCTGATGGTCCTCTTTTGCATGTGAACAGACACTTTTTTTGAACCTGTTTGTCCACCATGTGGAGGACGAGCTTATAAGGTTGAGCATACCTGCAATTCCTGAGACTGAAGATTTGTCTTGGAGGAGACACAAAACATTTCAATAAAGTAGAAATGGTTACTAAAAAATGTTTTTGTTTTTCTACATTGACAATTGAGATGCTCCAGGATACTCCCTCAATTGTTTATGTTGTGAATTAATGGGTTAATAGATTACTGAAATGCTTAAAATGGTTGTATTTGCTGTTAATTTTATATGCATGTTTTTGTGTTTTACTTCTAAAATTGTTTGTTAATTAAATGTTTGGTTGTGCAAGAAAATTCTCACTTGTTATTCTAATTTTTTAACATCTGCTTCATATTAACATTGCATTCACTAAGAAAAAACTTCTAAAAACAATTATACATGTATTGAAGTAAAATGTTGTTTTTATACCAAAAGATAGTACAGTGCAACGTTTACACATATTGAAAACAATATTACAGTACTGAAGTTATAGTTTTACAGCAGTTTCACTTTAAAAATGAAAAACAAAAAACAAAACGTTAATTACTGTAATTGGTTTTACAGTACTTTTATACTAAACAATGGTAAATACTGTAACTAGTTTACATTATTTTTACCGTAAAATTAAATACAGTAAGTACTGTATTTAGTTTTGCAGTAGTTTTACCGTAATATAAAATACAGTAACTACTGTATTTAATCTTACAGTAGTTTTACCGTAAAAGAAAATACAGTAATTACTGTATTTAGTTTTACAGTAGTTTTACCGTAAAATAAAATACAGTAACTACTGTATTTAATCTTACAGTAGTTTTACCGTAAAATAAAATACAGTAACTACTGTATTTATTTACAGTAGTTTTACTGTATATAAAATACAGTAAGTTACTGGATAAAAATTGCCAGTAAGTTACTGTAAATTTAACGATAAATCGTTTACAGTGCAGCTTCAAAAACCACCACATTCAGACGCATCCGGGAAATAGGCTACAACTGTTGGGTTCCTTGGGTCAAGCCACTTCTGAACCTGAGCCAACGTAGTAAAGGTCTCAACTTGGCCAAGGAGAAGAAGGGCTGGACTGTAGGCCAGTGGTCCAAGGTCCTCTTTTCCAATGAAAGTAAAGTGTGCCTTTCATTTGGAAATCAAGGTCCAAGTGTTTGGAGGAAGAAGGCTGAGGAACAGAGCCCATACTGCTTGAGGTCCAGTGTGAAATATCCACAGTCAGTCAGGATTTGGGGTGACATGTCCGATGCAGGTGTTGGTAAACTCTGCATTTCTAATAATAATAATAATAATACTTTATTTATAAAGCCCTTTAAAACAACCACAGCTGCAACAAAGTGCTGTACATAAAATCAAGAACATTTAAACACATATCTAAAAAAGCTAAGTCTGGTCCTCTGGACATTCAAAAAATAAAACAAAACAAACAAAAAAAATTAGAAACGTTTCGTCTTTCGTCCGAAAGACTTCTTCAGTCTGAGAAGCTGTATTCAGCTCAGTCTTATAATATTATAAATAATTTAAACACATAAAAATAAAACAGTTGTTAAAACATTGAGATCAATAAAAACACTGCTGAACGAATTCAGTCTGTGCTAAAAGACAGTGAGTAAAAATGTGTTTTTAGAAGAGTTTTAAAAATGGACAGTGAAGGAGCTTGTCTGATGGGAAGAGGGAGATCATCTGTTCCACAGTCTTGGAGCAGCAACAGAAAAAGCTCTGTCCCCTCTGAGCCTCCATTTGGACCTCGGCACCTCCAGGAGCAGCTGATCTGAGGCACCGGAGAGTATGGGTGAAGCAGCTCAGAGAGGTAGGATGGAGCAAGACCATTTAAAATTTTAAAAACAAATAAAATAATCTTAAAATGAACTCTAAAATGAACAGGCAGCCAGTGGAGTGAAGCCAGAGTGGGGGTGATGTGCTCTCTCTTATGAACTCCAGAAGCTGAGCAGCAGCGTTCTGGACCAACTGGAGACGTCTGAGGGAGGACTGGCTGACTCCAAGGTAAAGAGCGTTACAGTACCGGTAATCCAGCCGAGAGGTGATGAAGGCATGGATTACTATTTCCAGCTGCTGTTTTGTAAGAATGGGCTTTACCTTAGCCAGCTGTCTGAGGTGATAAAAACTGGTCTTGACCACCACCCCAATCTGGGAGTCTAATTTAAAATCATTGTCCATTTTAAAACCCAAGTTAGAAATAGTTTTCTTTACATGTGGTGCTAGAGGGCCCAGATCAACAGGGCAAGGTTCACAAGAGCCACAAGGACCAAACACCATCACTTCTGTTTTCTTTTCATTGAAATTTAAAAAGCTTAAAGACATCCAAGCTTTGATGTTTTCAAGACACAACAGAAGTGGCCTGGTTGAGGAGGCATCTTTCTTTTTTAGTGGCATATAGATCTGACTATCATCAGCGTAACAATGAAAAAATATCCCATGCTTTCTGAGGATTGATCCCAATGGAAGTAGGTAAAGGGAGAAAAGCAGGGGGCCTAAAATGGAGCCCTGTGGAACCCCAAAACACAGAAGAGCAGTGGAGGCTTCAGAACCAGCTATGTTCACAGACATGGTTCTGTCTGCCAGATAGGACCTAAATCAGTTCAGTGCAGTACCACAGATACCCACTTGGTGCTGTAAACGTGATATTAAAATGTTATGATCCACAAAAAGGCAGCAGTTAGGTCGAGCAGGACAAGAACCACATGTTCACCAGAATCATTGGCCATAAGAATGTCATTAAAAACTCTGACTAGAGCTGATTCTGTGCTGTGGTGAGTTTTGAAGCCAGACTGAAAAACTGAAAGTTATGCACCATGTTCCCTGAAGGAAGGGAACGAGGTGCATACTTGCTATGGGAATTGCGCCCCCGCGTGATTACCTGAAGGAATATACTCACGCCTTTACGGCTAGGGGCGTCACCGCCGCGCCAGAGGCCCCGCCCTCTGGGTACTTAAGCGGCTTGCGCCCCTCCATCTTTCTCCAAAATTGCACTTCACCGAGCTTTCAGCATTGAAAGGGCCAGATATGTTGCACCTCGTTCCCTTCCTTCAGGGAACATGAGTTATGGTGCATAACTTTCAGTTCCCTTTCAGTCGGTCTCTCGGTGCAACATACTTGCTATGGGAACGTAATCCATTCACGCCCTTGAAATGCTCACAAAGTGCATATGAGAACATCCGTCCTAAAAGACAGGCATCTCCCAGCTACCTTCTGCAGGGAATGCAGAAAGCACATGCTAAGAGGAAAAAATGCCAAATGTAAAAAACACCAACGTGATGTTTCCACTGGGCATACAGTATATATATATATATATAAACACCAACTAGAGACAGCTTAAGCGTGCTCCATCAGTGTGAATACTTATCATCTCCTTTACCCATGGGAACATCCTGAGAAACAGGAGGAAAAATGGACCTACCACGTCACAAGAAATTGGGTGACAGATGTGGAGGTAGAAAACCCAAGCCAAGCACAGGGTAACCTCTCAGGTCCTTGTTAACTTTGGAATGTTGTTGTTGTTTGTTGTGGGACAAAGCAACCAAAGCCTTAGGCTCTCAGCCAGATCCCTTCAGAGGCCAGGCTGAAAGTTGTCATAACTCTGGACGTGGGTGTAGAAGCTGTCCACGCGCCTGAGTCAGTAGGTCCCTGTGAGAAGGCAATTGCCATGGTATCCCAGATAGCATTGAAATCAGCTCCGGGAACCACGTTTTCTGTGGCCACCTGGGGGCTATGAGAATCAAGGAGAGAGCTCCCTGACATACCCGTTCCAATGTTGCCCCGATCTGAGGGACAGGTGGAAAGGCATAGTAGAGCACCCCTGCAGGCCAATCATGTGCCAGAGCATCCATACCCAATGGAGCGTCTGCTTCCCTCAAGGAGAAATAAAGGTCACAGTGTGAGCTAGTCCTGCAGGCGAACAGGTCCACAGAGGCTTTCCCAAATCGTGACCAGACCTGTTCCACAATCTGTGGGTTCAGGCTCCATTCTGATGCCAAAAGAGGTCCTCTTGAGAGGGCGTCCGCTCCATAATTTAGTTCACCAGGGACATGAGTCGCCCTAAGTGACAAGATTCTTGGAGCACACCATGTGAGCATCCTCTGCGCCAGTCCTAGGAGGGCCCGGGACCTTGTCCCTCCCTCTCTGTTGATGAAGGACACTGTGGTCCTGTTATCTGATTTCACCAGGATGTGTTGTCCAGCAATCAGACCTTTGTTGAAGAAGTATTTTAATGACAGAAATACAGCCAACAACTCCAGGAAGTTGATATGTAATCTTGCTTCCTGTTCATTCCAAAGGCCGCGGGCATTCTGATTTCTACAGATCGCCCCCATCCTGTTTTTGAGGCATCCGTCGTGATGACCACACGAGATGACACCCTTCCCAATGAGACCCCTTCCGTGAAAACGGACAAATCTCTCCAGGGTACCAGGGCCTCCAGGCACCCTAGATCTATCCTATCCTTCTCTGCCTGATTAGGCAGGTCAGGCTGTATTCGTTGGTTTAGCCATAGCTGTATGGGCCGCATTTTCAGTAATGAGTGTGGCACACAGGGAATGGCTGCCGCCAAGAGGCCTAAGAGGCATTGGCAGGTTTTCACAGGGACCCGTTGGTCCAGTTTGAATCTTTCCAGGCAATGGCGAATGGAGGAAACTCGTTCCTTCGAGAGCCATGCTCTGTACTGGACGGTGTCGATCTGTACTCCCAAAAATACGGTAACCCGTGATGGAGTCAAATCCCTTTTTTGTAGGTTTATGACAAAACCAAAGTCAAAGTCAAAGTCAACTTTATTGTCAGAACTGCAATATGTACAGGACATACACAGGATTGAAATTGCGTTTCTCTCAGTCCCTCGGTGCAACAGTAACCATCTAAACACTAAACACTAAAACATTTAATAAACATAAGCATAAAATAGTAAAAGTGTAACACTGTCCTGAGTTTTTTCATAGTAGTATAAAAGTATGAAAATTTACACCAACACTGAAACACCAAACACCCCTAAAACACCAAACACCCAATGAACATAAGCATAAAATGAAATAATAAAAGTGTAATACTGTCCTGAGTTTTTTCATAGTAGTATAAAAAGTATAAAAAGTATATCTATAAAATAAACTGAAGGTTCTAGCATTGACATTTGCAAAGAGTGGCACAGCAGCATATGAGTTAATGTACACAGTATATGTATGAGGTAGTTGATGTTGGTATAGAGGCAAAGTGGCATATGCAGTAAGGCACATAAGGCACATTTGGCATCCTTAGATAAGGCTAGTCAGAGAATACTGTATATGTATCAGCAGTAGTGTAGATATAAAAGTAGTGTAAATGTAAAACAGTAGTAATAAATGTAAACCGTATTAATAAATGTAAACAGTGAATGTAAACAGTAGTATGACTATAGGCAGTAATGTAATACAAACATTAGTGCAAATATGAGAAGTAGTGCAAACTGAATGAGCACATGACCGAGAGTTTAGTGAATAACCCGTTTGATGACACAGGGTCCAGTGTTAAAAACTTTGTGTTGAGTGGTAATGTGACTCCAGGTGAGAAATCACCAGTGCTGGGCAGCGCTAATCCAAAAATTAGTTCCACAATTTCTAAAACGCTTATTAATTTTTTTAGGTCCACAATTTCAAAAGCACAAATGTCTTGTGAAAATTAGGGGAAGCTAATCTAATCCGCTATTTATATTCGACAATTGGTAGCCGGCAGCGTTATGCAATATTTGCACTACACTGCCAACTGAAAAGTAACAAAAATGATCCTAAAAGGATGAAATTACAAAAATCAAAGGATTTATTTAATACTTTACGTACATATATTCTATTCGGCCACGAAATTAACAAAAAATAGAATGATCTTTTAATCCCTAAAACCACTTTTAAATCTCAAATACACGGGTGTGTCGCCACCGCATTTATACATAAAAGTAACCCAAATACATAAAACTAACGACTCACCGTCGAATGGTCGACACAAAACACACAATAAAATCCTCCGGCCGCGTTAATTTGGCTTGAAACAGCGGGGTTCTCTGCGGATTTATCCATTAGTAACCCAGCACAACCAGCTGGACACAGAGTTAGCGTCCAGTTCACCTCTGACCCGGAAGATGTCAAGATTCTATAGGTAGTCAACAGATTTAATGAAAAGTAACTAAAATACATAAAACTAACGACTCACCGTCGAGTGGTCGACACAAAACACACAATAAAATCCTCCGGCCGCGTTAATTTGGCTTGAAACAGCGGGGTTCTCTGCGGATTTATCCAAGAAACCCAGCACAAACAGCTAGCCACAGAATTAGCCCCTGAGTTCACCTCTGACCCGGAAGATGTCAAGATGGAATCGTCCATTTTTAGTAGGGGGATAAAGAAATCGACCGTTTATTTTTTATTGCGTATTTAATGAAAAACCCCTATGATGAGTGAAATAAATGGACTAAGTTTTCCCTCGCCCGGACGCGGGTCACCGGGGCCCCACTCTGGAGCCAGGCCCGGAGGTGGGGCACGCTGGCGAGCGCCTGGTGGCCGGGCTTTTACCCATGGAGCCCGGCCGGGCACAGCCCGAAGAGGAGACGTGGGTCCCCCTTCCCATGGGCTCACCACCTGTGGGAGGGGCCAAAGGGGTCGGGTGCAATGTGAGATGGGTGGTGGCCGAGGGCGGGGACCCTGGCGGTCTGATCCTCGGCTACAGAAGCTGGCCATTGGGACATGGAATGTCACCTCTCTGGTGGGGAAGGAGCCTGAGCTAGTGTGTGAGGTTGAGAGTTTCCGACTAGAAATAGTCGGACTCACCTCAACGCATGGCTCTGGCTCTGGAACCAGTTTCCTTGAGAGGGGTTGGACACTCTTCCACTCTGGAGTTGCCCCTGGTGAGAGGCGCCGAGCAGGAGTGGGCATACTGGTTGCCCCCCATCTTGGTGCCTGTACGTTGGGGTTCACCCCGGTGAACGAGAGGGTAGCCTCCCTTCGCCTACGTGTGGGGGGACGGGCTCTGACTGTTGTTTGTGCCTATGCACCAAACGGCAGCTCAGACTACCCACCCTTTTTGGAGTCCTTGGAGGGGGTATTGGAGAGTGCGCCTCCTGGGGACTCCCTTGTTCTACTGGGGGACTTCAACGCTCACGTGGGCAATGACAGTGAGACCTGGAGGGGTGTGGTTGGGAGGAACGGCCCCCCTGATCTGAACCAGAGTGGTGTTCTGTTATTGGACTTCTGTGCTCGTCATGGATTGTCCATAACGAACACCATGTTTAAGCATAAGGGTGTCCATATGTGCTCTTGGCACCAGGACACCCTAGGTCGCAGTTCGATGATCGACTTTGTTGTCGTCTCATCTGATCTGCGGCCGCATGTCTTGGACACTCGGGTGAAGAGAGGGGCGGAGCTGTCAACTGACCACTACCTGGTGGTGAGTTGGCTCCGATGGTGGGGGAGGATGCCGGTCAGACCTGGCAGACCCAAACGTATTGTGAGGGTCTGCTGGGAACGTCTGGCAGAGTCTCCCGTAAGACGGAGCTTTAACTCCCACCTCCGGGAGAGCTTTGAACACGTTCCGAGGGAGGCGGGGGACATGGAGTCCGAGTGGGCCGTGTTCCGCGCCTCTATTGTCGAGGCAGCTTATCGGAGCTGTGGCCGCAAGGTTGTTGGTGCCTGTCGTGGTGGCAACCCTCGAACCCGGTGGTGGACACCGGCAGTGAGTCAAGTCAAGTCAAGTCAAATTTATTTATATAGCACAGTTAGAACAGATAAACTGCTATCAAGGTGCTTCACACACACACACAACATAAAGAGGCTCAAAAAATTTACAGAACAGTATCACACATCAATACAGTAGTAACAATTCTGATATTAACAGCAGTAAAGTCTAATAAAAATGTATAGGAACAATATTAAAATGAAAACAGTAAAAACATATACACTACGTCAGCTCACACAGTATGAAACACCAGAGAGAACAGATGGGTTTTTAGCAGGGATTTGAACAAGTGAAGGGAGGAGGCCTGTCTAATGTTGAGGGGCAGGTTGTTCCAGAGTTTGGGGCCGGTGACTGAAAACGCCCGATCTCCTCGGAGCTTCAGATGTGTTTTTGGAACCACCAAGAGCATCTGATCAGATGATCTCAGGGCCCGCGGTGGAACATATGGTTCCAGCAGCTCAGAGAGGTAGAGGGGAGCGAGGCCATTCAGACATTTGTAGGTCAACAACAGGATTTTAAAGTCGACTCTAGTTCGCACGGGGAGCCAGTGCAGGGAGGAGAGAACAGGTGTAATGTGCTCAAACTTACGTGTACCGGTTAAAAGCCGAGCTGCTGCATTTTGCACGAGCTGGAGGCGTGAGAAGGAGGCCTGACTGATCCCAGCGTACAGTGCATTACAATAATCCAGGCGGGTTGTGATGAATGCATGGATTAGTGTCTCGAGATCAGGTCTGGACAGCACCGGCTTGAGCTTAGCAACCTGCCGCAGTTGGAAGAAACTCTTCTGGAGAACGGAGCTGATCTGTTTATCGAACTTAAGGTCCGAGTCAAAAACCATCCCAAGATTTTTTACGGAGTGTTTGAGGTACGGCTGGAGGGAGTCCAAGTTTATTTCATCAGAGGCGGCAGCTGAGCTAGGGCTGAAGATGATGACTTCAGTCTTCTGGTCATTAAAACTTAGGAAGTTTGAAGCCATCCAAGTCTTAATGTCGTCCAGACATTTTAGGAGAGAGTGGAGGGACCCTGTATTCGCTGGTTTCAGTGGCAGGTAGATCTGGCAATCATCTGCGTAACAATGGAATGATATTCCATGTTTTCTGAGGATGGTCCCCAGTGGGAGCATGTAGAGCGTGAAGAGAAGTGGACCGAGAATAGAGCCCTGTGGGACCCCGCAGGAGAGAGACACTGAAGGGGATACACTGTTCCCGACCTTAACACAAAAACTTCTGTCAGTGAGGTATGAGCGGAACCAGTCTAATGCAGCACCTGTGATCCCGACCCAGTGTTCAAGCCGTGATAAGAGAATACTGTGGTCGACGGTATCAAAAGCAGCGGTAAGGTCAAGGAGTACAAGTACCACAAACTGACCAGAATCATTTGATACAAGAATATCATTGAAAACCTTGACCAAAGCTGTTTCCGTGCTGTGAAGCTGTTTGAAACCGGACTGAAAAACTTCAAAGACTTTGTTTTCAGTTAAGAACTGATTTAACTGAATAGAAATGAGTTTTTCGAGGATTTTGGACATAAAGGGGAGTCTTGATATTGGTCTGTAATTTGCGCAGGCGGAAGGGTCAAGACCGGGTTTCTTTAATAACGGAGTGACCACTGCATGTTTGAAGGCATCTGGGACCACACTTGTAGCAATGCTACTATTCAAAATATTAAGAACAGAGGGCCCCAGAGGGATGCTGTCAGGCTGAAGAAGGAGTCCTATTGGGCCTTTTTGGCTTGTGGGACCCCGGAAGCAGCTGATAGGTACCGGCAGTCCAAGCGGCATGCGGCTCGGGTGGTTGCTGAGGCAAAAACTCGGGCGTGGGAGGAGTTCGGAGAGGCCATGGAGAATGACTTCCGTACGGCTTCGAGGCGATTCTGGTCCACCATCCGGCGTCTCAGGGGGGGAAAGAGGTACGAGACCAACACCATTTATGGTGGAGGTGGCGTGCTACTGACCTCAACTCGGGATGTTGTGAGTCGGTGGGCGGAATACTTCGAAGACCTCCTCAATCCTACTGGCACGTCTTCCACTGAGGAAGCAGAGCCTGGGGACTTTGGGTCGGGTTCTCCGATCTCTGGTGCTGAGGTCGCCGAGGTGGTTAAAAAGCTCCGCGGTGGCAAGGCTCCGGGGGTGGATGAGATTCGCCCGGAGTTCCTTAGGGCTCTGGATGTTGTAGGGTTGTGTTGGCTTACGCGACTCTGCAATATCGCGTGGACATCGGGGGCAGTTCCCTTGGATTGGCAGACTGGGGTGGTGGTTCCCCTATTCAAAAAGGGGGACCGTAGGGTGTGTTCCAACTATAGGGGGATCACACTCTTAAGCCTCCCTGGTAAGGTCTATTCAGGGGTTCTGGAGAGGAGGGTCCGTCGGATAGTCGAACCTCGGATTCAGGAGGAGCAGTGTGGTTTTCGTCCTGGTCGTGGAACACTGGACCAGCTCTACACCCTCAACAGGGTCCTGGAGGGTGCGTGGGAGTTTGCCCAACCAGTTTACATGTGCTTTGTGGACTTGGAGAAGGCATTCGACCGCGTCCCTCGGGGGGTTCTGTGGGGGGTACTCCGGGAGTATGGGGTACCAGGCCCTTTGATAAGGGCTGTTAGGTCCCTGTACGACCGGTGTCAGAGCTTGGTCCGCATTGCCGGCAGTAAGTCAGGCTCGTTTCCGGTGAGAGTTGGACTCCGCCAAGGTTGCCCTTTGTCACCGATTCTGTTCATAACTTTTATGGACAGAATTTCTAGGCGCAGCCAAGGTGTTGAGAGGATCCGTTTTGGTGACCTTAGAATCGCTTCTCTGTTTTTTGCAGATGATGTGGTCCTACTGGCTTCATCAGTTCGTGATTTACAACTTTCACTGGAGCGGTTTGCAGCCGAGTGTGATGCGGCCGGGATGAGGATCAGTTCCTCCAAATCCGAGGCCATGGTCTTGAGCCGGAAAAGGGTAGCATGCCCTCTCCGGGTCGGGGAGGAGGTCCTGCCCCAAGTGGAGGAGTTTAAGTATCTCGGGATCTTGTTCACGAATGAGGGAAAACTGGAGCGTGAGATCGATAGGCGGATAGGTGCAGCAGTGAGCGGGCTGTACCGGTCTGTCGTGGTGAAGAGAGAGCTGAGTCAAAAGGCAAAGCTCTCAATTTACCGATCGATCTACGTTCCCACCCTCATCTATGGTCATGAGCTTTGGGTTATGACCGAAAGAACAAGATCTCGGATACAAGCGGCTGAAATGAGTTTTCTCCGCAGGGTGGCTGGACTCTCCCTTAGAGATAGGGTGAGAAGCTCAGTCATCCGGGAGGGACTCGGAGTAGAGCCGCTGCTTCTCCACATCGAGAGGAGCCAGTTGAGGTGGCTCGGGCATCTGGTTAGGATGCCTCCTGGACGCCTCCCTGGTGAGGTGTTCCGGGCATGTCCCACCGGGAGGAGACCCAGAGGAAGACCCAGGACGCGCTGGAGGGACTATGTTTCTCGGCTGGCCTGGGAACGCCTTGGGATTCCCCCGGAGGAGCTGCTCCAAGTGGCTGGGGAGAGGGAAGTCTGGGCCTCCCTACTTAGGCTGCTACCCCCGCGACCCGACCCCGGATAAGCGGAAGAAGATGGATGGATGGATTTAATTATCGTTTTCATCGTAACTATAATTATTTTTATGTTAAATGTACATTAACAAGCAGGATCAATGTTAGGGATGTAGGTGACTGGCCAGGGTGCGGCGGGGTCGGGGCCCCATGCTGATTGGGATCCCTAGGCAACGGCATCATTTACCTACATGGTAGATCCGAGTCTGTTCTCCGCTCTGCTCCCTCCCCCTCCAACCCTCCCTCCTCTCTGCTCTTTACGGTGGGGAAAAAGGTAAAACAAGCAGCTACGGAGCCAGCATAAGAGCTTGTAAATAAGTTTATTGGTTTTTACTGATAGATAATTAGTTATTAGCGGTACTGCATTTTAAATAAAAATACACAAATCCGCTTATGAATTATAAAAGTTAGTCAAACCACAAAAACGCTGACAAAATGTTTAGGCCCACTGTAAGCGGATTAGCGCTTTAGCGCTCTCTAGCGTTCATTTGCCCACCACTGGAAATCACCCTACAGGAGTGTGACTGGGCCTGCTTTCTGTTTTCAGCCAGAATCAGCAGGTCATCTAGGTACTGTAATTCATGACCCTGAGTCCTTGATTCCTAAGAGGGGTCAGGGCTGCATCCAGACATTTAGTAAATGTACGCAGAGCAGTCTTTAAACCAAAGGGTAAAGCCCGGTGCAGAGCTCCGCGCTGGACCGAGTCCCGCGCCACGCGCGCGCTGCGCGTGGGGGGTTCACAGCAGAGCACAGCGTGAGCAGCGTGTGTGCTCCAACAGAGCTCTGCTTTCTTCTCACGTTCTCTGTGAGCGGAGGGGGTCAGTTCAGTCCCCCTCCGCGTGCAGCTGATTGGTCAGACACCGCGCTTCGCGTAGGCGCTCGTAAAATTGGAGCTTGGCGCGCTCGCGTGAACGTTCAAAGGGCTTGTGCAGCGGCGACCTCACGGCGCTCACATAGCGGGGCGCCGCGCTCGCTCAAGCGTGGAGCTTTGCGCCGGCCTTAAAGCTTTGAATTCATAAGCGTTTCCCTCCAAGGCAAAGCGAAGGAACTTTCTGTGTTTCCTCCATATGCCTATATGAAAATAGGCATCTTTTAAATCCATTGTACACGCGTAGTCTCCAGGTCTCACATACTGGAGGGCTTGCCGTAGTGTAAGCATCTTGAACTTAAATGTTTTAATCCTCTTGTTGAGAGTCCTAAGATCCAGAATCGGTCTCAGGGAATGATCCTTTTTGGGAAGCAGGAAGTATTTACTGTAGTGGCCAGAGCGTAGCTTGCGTCCTGAGACCAAGCTAATCACTCCCTTTTGCAGCATTGTTGA
Source organism: Garcialebias charrua (assembly GCA_038048925.1). Taxonomy (NCBI): domain Eukaryota; kingdom Metazoa; phylum Chordata; class Actinopteri; order Cyprinodontiformes; family Rivulidae; genus Garcialebias; species Garcialebias charrua. The sequence continues at coordinate 74,769 of JBBPBX010002381.1, read as the reverse complement.
GACTTCCTCCCTCAGCACGTGTGCACGTGTAGGGTTAATTTTAGATTGCAGCACCCCTGTGAAACGGGGCGGTCTTTTTGAGAACTGCAACTTGATTCCGTGACGTATCGTTGTCATGACCCAATCATTTGGTAGACACGCCTTCCAGGCCTGCGCATGCGCGCTGAGCCTGGAGGGCATGTTGAATTGCTGCTCGTTGTATTTTAGCACCAGAGGGGTGACCTTTGACCCCTCTTGCACTCTTTTGAGCAGGCTGGTCGGCCCGACAGAAGATATCGCGAGATCTGACCGTCTCTGGCAAATCTCGTGTATCCCGCTGCGGTTCAGAGTTTGACCACATGGTTTGTTTATAAAAATGGGACTCGAGTCAAGAACCAGGGCAATCTGTGCTTTGGTACTTTTATTTTTGTACATGTCTGAAACAGTGTTTGTTTTGTTTACACATGCAATATTCGAGTCATGTTTGGTGCGCGCACACATGCCACTCGCTCCTCGTAGTTTTTTACAAGGGGAGACTGGGCTCAAGAGGTTAGGTTCCCATACCACGTGGGTGGGCAAACCTGTACATTTATCAGTTTGTCCTGTTTCATCAGGTTCGAGTCTGTTTTCCACATTAGGTCACTGAAGAGGTCCTTGGCCGGTACTGGAAGGTTTCACCGCCACCAGCGGGTCTCTTCCGTGGTAGGCCACGTGTGTCTTCCTTTGGGAGTGCAAAGCTTTTCCTCGGCAACCCCTTGCGGAGGGCTTCCGCCTGTTTGCGTCTTTGTTCCAGCCTGGCCTGGACGCGTTCCAGGGCTCCCCCGAAGAGTCCTGTCGACTCGATCGGGTGCTGGAGGAAAGTGGACCTCTGGTTTTCTGGGAGGTTCGACAGAGTTAGCCAAAGATGGCGCTGGGCGACAACTATTTCCGCCATTGCCTTGCCTTGGGAAATGGCTATTGTCCCTATCATGCAGAGCACGAGGTCCGAGGCACGGCGGGCCTCCTCCATGGCTTCCGTTGCGGCCTGCTCGTCTTTTGTTACCTGGATATGTTGGAGTTTTTCCGCCAGGTATGCCTGCACCATGGTCGATGCATTCATTGCGTGAGTCGCAATGCCCTGAGCCTTGTAGCACTTCTCGTGTTGTTTCTCCGAAGCACGGTAGGCCCTGCTGGGTAGCGTGTGTTTCATCCCTGTGGCTGTGGGGGCCAGGTGAGCCGCCAGAATCTCCTCTATCAGGGGTGCGTTGGCGAGGCCTGCTGTCTCCATTCCCACGAAGTCAAGGAGTCGGGATAATGGCAGCATGATGGAAGCTCTGGGTTCCGCCCAGGAACATTTGAGCTACATGAAGAAGTCCGGGAAAATGGGCATTTTCTGCGACGTTGCCGGCTTTTTCGCGTAGAAGTAGCTTCCCGCTAGCCTCGTAGCCTATTGGCGAGGCGTGGGGTCTGGCCACGTGACCTGCAGGGCATCTGCCGCCCTGTGGCACAGGTCGAACAGGGCAGGTATCGACAAGTCCGGTTCCGGTAAGATTTGCTCCAGGTTCTGGGAGGAATCAGCAGTTTCTCCTTTGTGACCAAATTCGGCGTCTTGGTCGGACACTTCAGGCGTCGAGTCCTCGGCGGCAACTGAGGAGTCCGACATGTTGTCCTCTCCGACTCGGCCGCTGTATTCCAGGTCCACGTTGTCGGGTTCCGGTTCAGGAGCGAGCACTTTAGTGCGACGTGCGACCTTCAGCGCCACGTTTCTAGCCATGGATTTGGCCAACGCGTCAGCCCGTCGTTTTCTCACTACTGCCGACATTCGACGACAGTGAGAGCAGGAGTCTGGGAATTCCAGCGCTTTCCTCGCGTGCAGAATCCCTATGCAGACAGGACAGGCCTCGTGGGTGTCTGTCGCAGAGAGAGAGTAGCCGCAGCCACTGGGGCATGGGCGTGAGCGAGGACTTGTCATCTTGGTTTTCCTCTTCCTTGTCCTCCGCTTTCCCTTCTCGGGAGCCATGTCCGGCGAGAAGCGTCAAATTTGTTCCTAATTTTGTTTGAAGCCGTCTTCTCCATCGTCTTGCTTACGCTGGTTAGCCTGCTAATTATAGCAGGAGGTTGTGACGCAGTTAGCGCCATCGAGCGAAAAAGCTGCGGAAAAGAAGAAAACTTCAATGGTAAGTAGAAAAACGCTGGACTAGCTTTCGCCAGCCCAGCAATACGCAGGAAAATTTCTCTGTACGCTCAGTGTAGGGAGCAAGCTCACCTCAGTCGAGCGATGCGACAACAGAGAAGTCCCACGAAGTTCAGGTGTTAAGCGAGGTGAAGGGCAAAAAGAGAAAGATGGAGGGGCGCAAGCTGCTTAAGTACCCAGAGGGCAGGGCCTCTGGCGCGGCGGTGACGCCCCTAACTGTAAAGGCGTGAGTATATTCCTTCAGGTAATCACGCAGGGGCGCAATTCCCATAGCAAGTATGTTGCACCGAGAGACCGACTGAAATGGAACCTCCATTATGTTGTGCTCATCCAGAAAACATTTCACTTGTGAATACACAATTTTTTCTAAAACTTTTAAAATAAAAGGCAGCTTGGAGATGGGCCTAAAATTAGCCAAGACAGTTTGGTCTAGGCTGGGCTTTTTAAGCAGGGGCTGCACCACCGCATGTCTAAAACTTATTGGGACAACACCTGAGGACAGACTGCTATTGATAACAGCAAGGATCACCTGTCTGATGCTGGAAAAAAACTCTTTTAACAGACGAGGGGGGACATGGTCACGAGGGGAACCTGATGGCTTAATATGGCCGACCACATCATCTAAAAGGGTCAGAGTCACTGGTTCAAATCTATCGAACACAGCCAGGCAGGAGACCAAGCAGGAGGGGTCAAAAGCAGGGGCTGAAATAAGGGCCCTTGTGGTAACAACCTTATTTATAAAAAAAACTGCAGGAAGTCATTACGGAGTTCAGTTGAGGCTTCATGGCAGACAGGTTGTGGGGCCTTCAGGACAGAGTCAATAGTTTTAAAAGCTTTCTTAAATCCAAGGTCACCGCAACAGTCTACCAGAATGTTTTAGAGGACTAAATGATTCCTTCTGCTGAGGATCTGGAGATGCAGATTTCATCTTCCAGCAGGATCTGGCCCCTGCCCATGCCGCCAGAAGCACCAAAACCTGGTTTGATGCCCATGCCACAGTGCTTGACTGGCCAGCCAACTCATCGGACCTAAACCCATTGAAAATCTATGGGGTATTCTCAAGAGGAAAATGAGGAGCACCAGATTCAACAACAAAGACGAGCTGACAGGAAGTATCAAGGAATCCCTGTTTATTGGAATCCCTGGCAAAAACCTTCAGAAACTTCAATATATTCAAAACAGTGCAGCAAGGATCTTGTTGAGAGTTCGTAAATTTGAACATATTACGCCCATTCTCCATAACCTTCATTGGCTTCCTGTCGCCTACAGAATTCAGTACAAAACTGCTCTCATTACACATCAATGCTTACACGGAACTTCACCAGATTATCTGAAGGATATTCTTATTCCATACTCATCCACCCGTTCGCTGCGGTCACAGAACAGCAATCTCCTTCACATTCCGAGAACCAAATTAAGGACCATGGGAGACCGGGCTTTCAGTGTGGCTGCCCCCCGCCTGTGGAACTCTCTTCCTGAATGTCTAAGAGCCCCACAGTCTGTGGTTGACTTTAAGAGCGACTTGAAGACCTTTCTTTTCGACCAAGCATACTCTACCTCCTCATGATTCTACTTTTGATCTTAGCTGATATTGTTATTGATTTTAATTGTTTTATTATTTGTTTTATTGTCATTTAATTCTGTTGCTCCTTGTAGCACTTTGAGATTTTCATTAATGAAAAGTGCGTTATAAATTGAATTCATTATTATTATTATTATTATTAAATCTTGGCTTCCATAACATCCAGGCAATGCCACAGGCTGATTGCCTCAAAACCATGTCGCATCGAGGCAATGATTAAGGAAAGGGATTCCCGACCAAGTACTGAAGATTGACAGATCGTTTTGAAATTCCCATTTTGTGAGAATAGAAGCACTGAAAGGCAGTGGCAATCAAGATTGGAGCGGGAGCAACAACACGTAGGACTGAATTCAGCGGAGAAGAGTTCAGCTCATAACCTTGAAGTGAGTGGAGGGGGCGGAGTTTAGGAGGCTTGACAAAATCAGAGCTGCTATATTCATTCAACACTTGTTCTTCTCAAGGGCAGACGGGTCCTCTCCCTCTCCGCTTTGCTTTTGCTCTGCCTGTCTGTGAAACTGCTTTAGAGCCTCTCTTCTACAACTCTTCCAAATCATAACTATGGACTTGGAATTGGTCAGTTGGTCCCTCAACACAATTGATAACATTTCTTTGAAGAGAAGACAGGCTGTAGGCGAGCCAATTTGACCTGTTGGCACGCACACAGCTGGATATCTCATTGACTTGGAAGACTTGATGATGTGTCTATCTCTACTATCATCTGTGGATTTTAAGAACACATTTATAATTAGATTTATAATAACTGGTTCCTGCTTTTTGGATTTGGCTAGTTCCTGGTCTATAAACAAACAAGGAAGTTGTCTGCAGTAAATCTGGACCTGGTCAGGCTGCCTGCCTTATATGATGGCTTGGTTCGTGCCTCGAGCATCCAGACTTTTGGCAGAATGGATCAGGTCTCTGGGATTATTCTCAGGCACGTTCCATTGGTATGGTCATTTAATTTGGAGATTTTGGAAGCGAGTAGACTGACATAGACTCAAAGTAAATGTTGATGGAAATGTGAAAGTCACAGATGTTTTTCACTAACTCAAGTCAAAAATTATAACTCATTACCGTGTGTGTGTGTTAAAGAGTTGTTTTTGTCTGGATCAGAGTGCTGCATAAGCATGGATCTTTCACCTCATAAAACTCAAGCCTAAGCAAGAGGCTGCAGCAGTCGTCTGACCTTCCCATTGTCTGATAACAAATATAAAAAACGCTCTTTCAGACTCTTGGCGAGCAGACTTGGGATGGAGCGTCATGTAACATCTTGATGCTTGTATTTTCAACACTGCTCCATCTGGCAAGATTAAAACCTGGGATTAAGAAAATATCTACTTCTCCAGTGTGGTTATTTATTTAATGAGTTTATTGAAAGGATAATAAATTATCCTAACATTTTTGGTCCTTTGAGAGCCTCTCTCTACATCTTATCTCCGATCCTCTAGGATGACCTGACATTGTGCACGAGGAAAATATCCCTTTTTTATTTGTATTTTTTTAAGTCCTCAGGCTTGAATTGCTTTGGGGCCAGTGTGCTTACTGTGGGATCTGAGACGGTGACAAGGAAACGAACACAGCCCGCAGGAGGAGGTAAGCTTATGATTTAACTAAACCACAGTTGGATAATCGAGGATTATCAAAACAGTAAAAGTTCAGGGAAATTACTGTAGTGTATAAAAATAAATAAAAACAAATAAACAAACTACAGTTGGATAATCTGGGATTATCAAAACAGTAAAAGTATGGGAAACTTACTGTAGTGTATAAAAATAAAGAAACTACAGTTGGATAATCAAGGATTATCAAAACAGTAAAAGTTCAAGGAACTTACTGTAGTGTATAAGAAATAAAGACAATCTACAGTTTGATAATTGAGGATCATCAAAACAGTAAAAGTTCGGGGAACTTACTGTAGTGTGTAAAAAATAAATAAAAAAGACAAAAAAACTTCAGGATAATCAAAGATAATCAAAACAGTAAAAGTTTGGGGAACTTAGTGTATAAAAAATAAGTTGGATAATCGGGGCTTTTAAAAACAGTACAAGTTTGGGGAACTTACTGTAGTTTATAAAAAATAAATACAAACAAAGAAACAAATAAACAAACTACAGTTGGATAATCTGGGATTATCAAAACAGTACAAGTTCAGGGAACTTACTGTATTGTATAAAAAATAAAGACAAACTACATTTGGATAATCGAGGATTATCAAAACAGTAAAAGTTCGGAGAATTTACTGTAGTGTATAAAAAATAAATAAAAAAGACAAACTACAGTTGGATAATCGAGGATTATCAAAACAGTAAAAGTTTGGGGAACTTACTTTAGTGTATAAAAATAAACACAAACTACAGTTGGATAATTGAGGATTATCAAAACAGTTAAAGTTCAGGGAACTTACTGTAGTGTCTTCTTTCTTCTTCTTCTTCTTTCGGCTTTTCCATTTTCAGGGGTCGCCACAGCGAGTCATCCTCCTCCACCTCACTCTGTCCTCTGCATCCTCTGTCCTCACTCCAACTACCTTCATGTCCTCTCTAACTGCATCCATATATCTCCTCTTTGGTCTCCCTCTTTGTCTTTTTCCTGGCAGCTGCATTTCTAACATCCTTCTACCAATATACCCACTGTCCCTCCTCTGGACATGTCCAAACCATCTCAGTCTGGCCTCCCTAACTTTATCTCCCAGTTGTTTAACATGTGCTGTACCTCTGATGATCTCATTCCTGATCTTATCCATCCTTGTCACTCCTAAGGAGAACCTCAGCATCTTCATTTCTGCCACTTCCAGTTCTTTCTCCTGTCTTTTTGTCAATGCCACTGTCTCCAGACCATACAACATAGCTGGTCTCACCACTGTCTTGTAAACTTTTCCTTTGACCTTTGCTGACACCTTTTTGTCACAAATCACTCCTGAAACTTTTCTCCATCCACTCCATCCTGCATGGACTCTCTTCTTCACCTCTTTACCACATTCCCCATTTTCCTGTACAGTGGACCCCAAGTACTTGAAGTCCTGGGGCCTCATGTATCAACCATGCGTGCGCACAAAAACATTGCGCACGTCACTTTCCACGCAAAGTGGCGTATGTATCAAATCTGATATGAACGGGAATATCTGCGCATGCACGTACAAATCCACGGCTGCTCCCCTGCTTGCGTACGCACGTTTCTGTGGTTATATTTCCTTTGGCGACACTTACAGGTGCCGCTGTGAAACTGAAGCCCCACAATCTGTGGTTGACTTTACCCAGCCAACATGCATAGTTGGGTCCCACATGGGGTTATTGTGGGCTAGTTGGGTAATGAGTGGGCATGGGATTTATCTGGGCTAACTGCATGAGACCCATATGGTTATCCCATAAAGGAACCCATTTTGTGAGCCCTGTTGGGCTAAATATATGGGTCCTATACAGGATTAATGTGGGCTAACTGGCAATGGGACAGAAATGGGCAATTTTATATGGGACCCATGTGGTTTTAGTATAATGGGCCCAGCATGGGAAGCCCATGTGGGCAGACTGTATTTATCCCAAGTGGTATCAATGTGGGCTCACCTTACATGGGTTCAACCTGGGCATGGATACATAGGGCCCATTACATTTTTATGTGGGCTAACTGGGAATGGGACATAAATGGGCATTATTATATGGGACCCATGTGGTTTTAGTATAATGGGCCCAGCATGGGAAGCCCATGTGGGCTAACTGTATTTATCCCAAGTGGTATCAATGTGGGCTCACCTTACATGGGTTCAACCTGGGCATGGATATATAGGGCCCAATACATTTTTATGTGGGCTAACTGGGAATGGGACAGAAATGGGCATCATTATATGGGACCCATGTGGTTTTGGTATAATGGGCCCAGCATTGGAAGCCCATGTGGGCTAACTGTATTTATCCCAAGTGGTATAAATGTGAGATCACCTTACATGGGTTCAACCTGGGCATGGATATATAGGGCCCACTACATTTTTATGTGGGCTAACTGGGAATGGGACAGAAATGGGCAATATTATATGGGACCCATGTGGTTTCGGTATAATGGGCCCAGCATGGGAAGCCCATGTGGGCTAACTGTATTTATCCCAAGTGGTATAAGAGTGGGCCGACCTTACATGGGTTGAACCTGGGCATAGATATATAGGCCCCAGTTTAATTTTATTTGGGCTAACTGGGAATGGGACAGATATATGCATCAGTATATGGGACCCATGTGATTTTAGTATAATGTGCTCAGCATGGGAAGCCCATGTGGGCTAACTGTATTCATCCCAAGTGGTATAAATGTGGGATCACCTTACATGGGTTCAACCTGGGCATGGATATATAGGGCCCAGTACATTTTTATGTGGGCTAACTGGGAATGGGACAGAAATGGTCATCATTATATGGGACCCATGTGGTTTTAGTATAATGGTCACAGTATGGGAAGCCCATGTGTGCTAACTATATTGACCCCAAGTGGGATAAGTGTCGTATAACCTTACATGGGTTCAGCCTTGGCATGGATATACAGGCCCCAGTTCATTTTTATGTGGGCTAACTTGGAATGGGACAGAAATGGACATCATTATATGGGACCCATGTGGTTTTGGTATAATGGGCCCGGCATGGGAAGCCCATGTGGGCTAACTGTATTTACCCCAAGTGGGCTAAATGTGGGATGATCTTACATGGCTTCAACCTGGGCATATATATATAGGCCCCAGCTCATTTTTTTATGTGGGCTAACTGGGAATGGGACAGACATGTGCATCAGTATATAGGACCCATGTGATTTTAGTATAATGTGCCCAGCATGGGAAGCCCATGTGGGCTAACTGTATTTATCCCAAGTGGTATAAATGTGGGATCAACAGATACAGATTTAAACTGTACATTGAATTTACATTTATAAATTCAATGTATATTTTAAATCTGTATCTGTTGATCAAAACCAACAAGAATTACAACTCATAGTGCCACAATCAAAAACTAAACTAAAAAACAGGAAGTGAACCGTGTTGATTTCCCATCATGCTTAGCGGTATATTAGTGTTCAATTATAGTTTAAATCTGTATCCGTTGATCAAAGCCAACAAGAATTACAACTCATAGTGCCACAATCAAAAACGGGGAGTGGACTATGTTGATTTCCCATAATGTTTAGCAGTATTTTAGTGTTCCGGGCTGCACCATGAGTCAGAAGGACATCTGTGTTATAGAACTGCCTCTTGTTAAAGATTGGGTATTATCTGTTGTGAGGCTCAGAGTGTTCTTTGAGTGTAACTCACACAATGTTAAGACAGAACAGAAGTCACAGAGTATGGTGCAGTATCCACCTCTTTCGCCAAAAGCTCATGTAAGCCGCCATGACAGTCCGGTGCCGCCCCCTCCCGGTAGTAAACTTCCGGCGGAAGTCCTGTAGTGTTTGGTTTGCTGTGAAAAACAAGCCGGGACACCAGTTTATTTTCTCTCGTTTTTTAAATTTTTGGGGTTGTTTCTTGCTGGGTTAGAGGGTGTTACAGCCAGGTATACGTTTGAGCAACGCGCTGTTGTAAACGTGAAGGATCTACGTCCATCGGAGGAGCTGTCAGCTGCTCCTTCCTCTGTCTGACTCAGCCTCGGACCTGCTCTCGAAGACGTCGCGCTCCGATCAACTTTAGTTCGGTAAACAAAATATTCTATATAAATCATTTTGTGAAACCATGTCAGAACAATATCGGAGTATAACCGTCTGTTTAGTAGCTGTTTTTTTTTTTTTTTTCATGATTTAGCGTCTGTACTGCTGTGATAATGCTGTGGTTAGCTTAGCATGTAGCTACTTTAAAGGCTAACTTCCAGACGGTAACACTCACAACAAAGTGCTGGTTCTTGAGCCTGGACTTTTTTTGGGGCTGTGTTATTTTAGTTAAACTGTTATTTAGCTGGTTAGATATGATTGAGACAGTTTACACATCTTTTTTCAAAGACAGACCGTGTCAACAATGACTAGGCCTCAAAACCTGACCCGTCATTAAACCAGAGTTATTAAAGCACATTTAAAATAATGATGTAAATTAAAGAGGAGAAAAGTGCACATGAAGCTACATTTGTACTAAAATGTGAGTAAATAAAGAATTTACTTAACAAATCTGTCATTAAATAATATAACTCTGTGTTGCACACGTGTTTATACAGTATTATTTATATTTATTTATATTATTTAATGACAGATCTGTTAAGTAAATGCTTTATTTACTCATTTTAGTACTAATACTGTACTGTACACACTGTCTATGACAAGTTTTCTTTTTCTACTTTACAGAAGACTGAAGCCACGAGATCCATCCAGAGATAAGATCCTACATTAAGTAAATGCTTTATTTACTCATTTTAGTACTAATACTGTACTGTACACACTGTCTATGACAAGACAAGTTTTCTTTTTCTACTTTACAGAAGACTGAAGCCACGAGATCCATCCAGAGATAAGATCCTACATTAAGTAAATGCTTTATTTACTCATTTTAGTACTAATACTGTACTGTACACACTGTCTATGACAAGACAAGTTTTCTTTTTCTACTTTACAGAAGACTGAAGCCACGAGATCCATCCAGAGATAAGATCCTACATTAAGTAAATGCTTTATTTACTCATTTTAGTACTAATACTGTACTGTACACACTCTCTACGACAAGACAAGTTTTCTTTTTCTACTTTACAGAAGACTGAAGCCACGAGATCCATCCAGAGATAAGATCCTACATTAAGTAAATGCTTTATTTACTCATTTTAGTACTAATACTGTACTGTACACACTCTCTACGACAAGACAAGTTTTCTTTTTCTACTTTACAGAAGATTGAAGCCACGAGATCCATCCAGAGATAAGTTTGTACACCTGGGTCCAGTCTCAGATCGTACACCTGGGTCCAGTCTCAGATCTACACCTTGGAATCCTGTGGAGTTGGCTGAAATCGGACGGTTCCACATGAAGAGAAATCTGTTCAGTTTGCTGGTCTCCATCATTGCTTGTTGAATTGGTTTTGATCTTTATTTTGTGCCAATTCATTTTCATTAAGACAACACCACCCACATTTGTCATATTGTACACTATTCAGTTTCAACTGTTTTAAATGTATAATTATAGCTTTTATTCTGAACTTTGTCAGTCTCCTGGGTGATGAAAACTTATAAGCAAAATGAATGTTTTTTTGCTTTGCACATGTGAATAAAAACACTGGCCTAAGAACAATCGGGACCTTCAGTTTTTATTTATGTTTATTACAATGAGTAGTATGGGTGACATCACAATGAAACTACTTCACATTATTAGACATTGAACAGTGTATTTTAATTATTGAAATAACAACAAAAAGAACAAATTAAATGAACAGCAGATTTATTTATAGAAGATTTTAACTGGTTTGTTGCTGTGTGTACGACTGCACAAAACTTCTGGACGAAGTCGAGTTTCCATCCATGTCCTGGGAGTCTGCTGGTGATTGGAGATTCTACGACCTGAGAGAGTACCTTAACACAGAAATTTTTAGATATGGAGTAAATAATTTCTATGTTTCTCTTTTGTATATAATACACCATGAATGTTTTTGTTGAAAAGCTTATGTAATAGTGTATGTATGAGATCAACTGAAAAATTACTTCTTTTTTTGTTTTATTCAACCACAATGTAACAGGTTCTTCTTTAAATGGCAACACATGGTTTTCTCAAAACAATGAACATATTTCATATTATCTTGTCTTTGAATATTGCAGAAAATATATAACTACTTTATCATCAACTTGTTAATTAAACAGCATGTGTTTCAACTTTGTACATTTCAATTGTGACATTTTCAACAAATTTTATATTAAATGTATGCTTCCATTCACAGCACAGACTTGAACTCTGACTATTAATATCTGGCTGTGATCTAAATATTCTGATATAAGTGATGTACCTTCCACAGTCAGCCTGTCCGTGAGCAGTGAGATAAGACGTTATCTGTGCTTCAGCTGTCACTGCTCAGTGACAGCTGAAGCACAGTTAACGTCTTATCTTCGCAGTTAACGTCTTATCTTCGCAGCTTCTTAAAACATCCTTGGAATTATCCACCTCTTATGTGCTTCCATTTACGTGAGGTAAAGGAAACTTTTGTGTAAATAAATAAATCGCTAGCAAGTATGTTTCCCCACAAACGTAAACAAGAGCGCGGGACCGCGACCGGAAGTACACTCCCGGCTTCCGCTATGAATTATGGGTAGTGCCGCGAAAACGAAAATAAGGTGGATACGTGCTCTCGGCAGGTTGGATCGGAAAATCCGACACATAAATTATGCTGGTAAGAACACACATGGGTCTGTAATGAGCCTCATGTAAATTAACCATCTGGGAACCACTGAAAGCCCAGACAGTGCCCATTATAGTCTATCCGGGCAAACCCACGTGGGGCCACCATGGAAACTGTGGACAAACCCACTTATAACCCATATTTTTAGCCCAGTTGGGACCCAGTTTAGTCTCAGGTAGATATTCTTCAAGGCACACACATGGGTTTTACATGGGTCTCATTTAAGTTAAACATCTGGGTCCCACTGAAAGCCCAGTCAGGGCCCATTAAAATCTATCTGGGCCAACCCATGTGGGGCCACCATGGAAACTGTGGACAAACCCACTTATTACCCATATTTTTAGCCCAGTTGGGACCCAGTTTAGTCCCAGGTAGATATTCTTCAAGGTACACACATGGGTTTTACATGGGTCTCATTTAAGTTAAACATATGGGTCCCACTGAAAACCCAGTCAGGGCCCATTAAAATCTATCTGGGCCAACCCATGTGGGGCCACCATGGAAACCGTGGACAAAACCTTTTGGGGCCCATGTTTTTTGCACATATGTATACCATATGGGGCCCACCTGTGCATGCTGGCTGGGTAAGAGCGGCTCGAAGACCTTTCTTTTCAACCGAGCATACTTTACTCCTCATGATTCTACTTTTGATCTTAGTTGATACTGTTGTTGATTTTAATTGTTTTATTATTTGTCTTATTGACATTCAAATATGTTGCACCTTGTAGCACTTTGAGATTTCCATTAATGAAAAGTGCGTTATAAATTGAATTCATAATTATTATTAATATTATTATTATTATTAACTGTTCATGATGTGAAAATGATTAATATTCCCTCCAAACACACGATTAACAAGTATTACATCCACATGACGCAGTGAAATAAAGCACGCGCAAAGTTGTGCCAAAAATAAATTTAACAGGAACGGATTCATTCAGCCTTACTGGAGGTTATAATAAATAGTGTAACACGCAGAGCATTTATTTAGAAACAGATATAATTTTCCGATCTAGGATATGGCTTATCAGCCGTTTTCAGAAATAATAATTTTTCAGTTTGGCACTGCTGCGCTCTGGGGAGCCGTGCATCACGCGTGCATACAGAAGCAGCGGTCAAACTGTTCCCGAGCTATGAGGGAGCTGCAGGTCGATCGGGACTGTGCAGTCCAGTCCACACAAAGCCGGATCATGTCCAATAGAATGGTCTCATCCATATGTTTCCAAAGGCTGAGTGGTCGCGCTTTGGAGCGCGCGCGCACCCTCACCGGTGTCGACACGGCAGCTGGAGGTGTTTCATTATCTGCGTTTATTGTAGATTCCCCCAAAATGACACGTGAAAGTACACCTTGTTATATAACTTGTAGGAGAGTAAAAGCTTCACAGACAGACTGCGCACAGGGCTGCGGAGGGAGCAGCGTCTGGAGACGCCAACATCACGTGATGTCATGAAATGTCTCCACCAAGACGCACAGACTCGTTTCTTCACATCATCTACATAAACAAAGATCTATGTTCTAGCAAACATCCAAGTAAGTTCCTCTGTGTTTACAGTAATAATGGTAATAAACTCGTGCGCAAAGTTAATATTTCCACACAGAATGAATGAATGAGCCGGTTCGCGCACCACAGCAGGGTGCGCATACCGACACACAATCACTCGTTCTTTGCATGATGAACACATTTTATTACTATTCTTACTTAGGATGTTTGTCCTCACTCATATTATATTAAATTCATTATATTCCCGAATCTAGAAATCATTTCTGATCGCGCAGGGATCAAACAAACATGTCCTTCACACATGCAGGAAGTAATTTGCATCTGTTTAACATATGTAAATGAAGGCGTGTCAGGGGAGGTGTCTCACGTGCGCTCAGTTCCACGTCAATTGTGTTGTACATAAGGAATGTGCGTGGATTCAGGTGTACGCACAGTTTGATAATTCTGGATTTTTTTGTGCGTGGACACTTTTCTGGATTTGTCCGTACGTGACTTTTCAGTAAGAAATCTACGCAAGTCTTTGTACATGAGGCCCCTGCACCTTTGTGACCTCTGCTCCTTGTAGCCTCACTGTTCCACTGGCCTCCCTCTCATTCACACACATGTACTCTGTCTTACTACGACTGACTTTCATTCCTCTTCTTTCAAGAGCATACCTCCACCTCTCCAAGTTCTCTTCCACTTGTTCCCTGTTCTCACCACAGATCACAATGTCATCTGCAAACATCATAGTCCATGGGGATTCCTGCCTGACCTCATCTGTTAGTCGGTCCATCACCAGAGCAAACAAGAAGGGGCTCAGAGCCGATCCTTGATGCAATCCCACCTCCACCTTGAAGGTATCTGTCACACCCACAGCACATCTCACCACTGTCCTGCTGTCCTCATACATGTCCTGTACCAGTCTAACATACTTTTCTGCCACTCCAGATTTCCTCATGCAATACCACACCTCTTCTCTTGGTACCCTGTCATATGCTTTTTCTAAATCCACAAACACACAATGGAGTTCTTTCTGACCCTCTCTGTACTTCTCTATCAACATCCTCAAAGCAAAGATGGCATCTGTGGTGCTCTTTCTTGGCATGAAACCATACTGCTGCTCACAGATAGTCACATCTTGTCTAAGTCTTGCTTCCACAACTCTCTCCCAGATCTTCATTGTGTGGCTCATCAACTTAATTCCCCTGTAGTTGCTACAACTCTGTACATCACCCTTGTTCTTAAAAATGGGAACCAGCACACTTCTTCTCCATTCCTCAGGCATTTTCTCACCCTCAAATATTCCATTAAATATTTGAGTCAAAAACCTCACTGCCATCTCTCCGAGACATTTCCAAACCTCCACTGGTATGTCATCAGGTCCTACTGCCTTCCCCTTCTTCATTCTTTTCAGAGCTTTCCGGACTTCACCCTCACTAATCTTTCCCACTTCCTGGTCCACAGTTTCTATTACCTCCACTCTTCTTTCTCTTTCATTCTCTTCATTCATTAGCTTAAATACTACCTTTTTTAATTTGTTTATAAACTTTAATAATCCCCTGTTTTTATTTTATTTT
>JBBPBX010002381.1:25413-49458 GCA_038048925.1 Garcialebias charrua | reverse complement strand
TATATATATATATACGGTATGTACGTATATATAACTTTGTTTAGAGGGCTTGCATACTGACTCAGCTCACGTCAGGTTCTATAGCCAATCAGATTCAAGCACTCAAAAAAAAAGTTGTGTGTTTGAGTTGGGGGTGTTGTTTAAATATTTTGTGTGACTTCTGTACATCAGCCTTCACTCCAAGTAAAACTACAGTATATTGAACATTTCTGACTCACTTCTTCTTCATAAATGATTTACCAGAGGCTGAAAATGACTTGTAATGTCAGTTTTGTGGAAATAAATTTTAAAACCTCCTTTTTAACAGGTAACACACACACATGCACGCGCACACACCCTTGTGTTGAAACAGCGTTCTCGCAGTCAGTTGTAAACTCAGACACTCCTAATGCCAGTACTCCCTGTAAAATTAATGTGGTGATGAACATGTTGCAACTGGTTGTTCAATTTACCACACCATCATCCATCCAGTATCTTTTTTTCATTCAACCTTCATCCATTATCTTTTACCCGCTTCTTGGTTTTTGGGTCGCGGGGGTCACTGGTGCCCATGTCCAGTCATCGCTGTGTGAGAGGTGGGGGACACCCAGGACAGGTACTATACCATACCATACCATACCATACCATTTTATTTATAGAGCACTTAAAACCAGGTCTCTCTTGTAAATGAGTCCTCAAGGCTCAATGGGATTAACCTGCCTAAATAAAGGTTGAATGAAAAAAAAAAAAAACAGCAACAAGGCCAACCAAAGTGCTATACAACAAACAAACAGGCAACACATAAAGCAACATACAAAATGAAGTAAAATCAGAATATAGACATAAAAACGTTGCAGGTAATAAATATAACGACCAACCTGAAAGCTACGGAATAGTAGTGGGTTTTTTAACATGATTTGAAAACCGAGAGGGAGGGGGCCTGTCTGACAAGCAGAGGTAACTTGTTCCAAAGTCTTGGGCCTGCTACAGAGAAGATCCTGTCACCTCTGCACTTAAGACGAGTTCCTGGAACTGTGAGAAGTAACTGGTCCGCTGACCTCAGAAAACGTGGTGGGACATACCGCTGTAGCAAATCAGAGGGGGAGCGAGACTGTTCAGCAATTTGTACACATACAGGAGAATTTTGAACTGGATTCGAAGGTGAACCGGTAACCAGTGCAGAGAGGCCAAAACTGGTGTAATGTGCTCTCGCCTACTGGTTAAAAGTCGGGCTGCTGCATTCTGGACCAGTTGTACTCGTGCAATGGTGGTCTGACTGATGCCAAACAGGAGTGAATTGCAGTAATCAAGCCTAGATGTAATAAATGCATGTATTACTGTCTCCAGGTTATTTTTGGGTAATGTGGACTTCAGCTTAGACAGTCACCTCAGCTGAAAAAAACAACAACAGGATTTAACTATCATGTTTACATGACTGTTGAGTTTCATGGAAGGATCCATTATCGCTCCCAGATTTGTGACTTTTTGTATTTCAGACAGGGCTAGAGCAGAAAGGTTGATGCAGTGGTTCGTGATTGTGTCATTGGGAGGGAAAACATGACTTCAGACTTCTTTTCATTGAAATATAAAGCCATCCAGTCTCTGATGTCAGCCAGGCAGTCGAGGAGAGGTTGAATATAGCATGTACCATTGTGTCTTAGGGGGAAGTAAATGTGACAGTCATTGGCATAAAAGTGAAAGGGTATGTTGTGTTTCCGGAAAATGGCACCAAGTGGCAGCAGGTATAAAGATAATAGGAGGGGATCCAGGATGGACCCTTGCGGAACCCCCCATTTAAGTGCGGCTGCTACAGAACTAAAATATTTGATGGAAACACAAAAGGATCTGTCAGCTAGGTAGGATCTGAACCAATTGAGGGCTGACTCTGTGAGGCCCACCCACTGCTCCAACCTAGCAATGAGGATCTCATGGTCGATGGTGTCGAAAGCAGATGTAAGGTCCAATAGGACAAGCAGCACAGACTCACCAGTATCTGTGGATAAGAAGATGTCATTAAAAACCGTCAGTAGGGCAGTTTCAATGCTGTGGAGAGGTTTAAAGCCAGATTGGAATAACTCAAGGATAGCGTGATCATCCAGGAAGCACTTCAACTGGGACTCAACTATTTTTTCCAGAAGTTTAGAAACAAATGGGAGTCTGGAGACAGGCCAGAAGTTGGATACGACTCCAGTCCATCACAGGGACACAGTAGACAAACAACCATTCACTCTCTCACTCATACCTAGGGACAAGTTACTCAGTCTAACATACTTTTGGTCTGGGATGAAACCTATACAGTACAAACTCTACAGATAGGTTCTAGGTCGGTTGGCGATCCTTCAACCTTCTCACTGAGAGCTTTAAGGGCGTGTCGCCCTAAAAAAAATTCTCAATTTGCTCTCAAACCAGCAAGTGACACCCAAGAGTTGGTATTGTAGGATATTTAAAACTTTTTTTTAACTAGAGGGTTAATAAATAAAAAAAATCTGGTAGAAATGACTAATGGAAACCTGCATGACCATGTGCACTTCTGTTACTTTGCCAGAAATAATTTCAACTCGGTCAATGTTGCAACAGTTTCCAGACACTCCAACCGTTACAGTCAAACCAGTTCCCAGTCCACAGTTATGGAAGAAAATTAGTGTGTGTTGAAACATGTTGCAACTGGTTGTCACTCATCCACTTTACCTCACAAGTTAGACACAGAAATTTTTTAAAATAATAATAATAATAAAATATTTCACAAATAATCCCATGAAGAGTAATCCATGAAGATATTCTGCAGTTTTAAATAATTTTTCCAGCCATTAATTTTTTTAAATCACTTCATCTTTTCTGGTTCCTTATCTCTAACAGCCACTGTGCGAGAGGCGGGTTATACAAGGACACAGAGACAAACAACCATTCACTCACTCACTCACTCACTCACTCACTCACTCACTCACTCACTCACACCAAGGGAGTTACCAATTAGCCTAAAATGTACCGTGTGTTTTGGTCTGTGGGAGCAGAAGAGAACATGACAATTAGAGCTGGGCCTTTAGCTTGGATCAAAAATGTCATCATGCAATCTGAGCTTGTGATTATTTAAGAAATGTTGCACTAATACACATAATTTAAGGCAGCACATGGTGCGTTCAGGTACAACATGTATATTCAATGATCCACATTAGAATTTTAACAGTAACCCACAGAACTTACTGTTTATGTCAAATTTAATTGTGTAATGAAGCCAAAATCCAACTGTAATTTTTTAAATTATGTAAACCTAAATGGTATATTCAACCATTTTTTAGAGCTAATGCAAATTCAGTGTGTGTGTGTTTATTTATTCAACTCTCTTACCATTCAATTTATTAATTTTCAACCGACTGAAAACAAATGAAAAGGACTACGATTAGTCCACGATTAGTGTTGATAAAGGTCCATTCAAAACATCTTTCACCGCATTTTCTTTTCTTTCATTTCCACCTGTTTAAAATATAATAATTTTTCTGCCAAAGTTCACCTTGAAATAAATGACAAGCTAGCCACATTGTTCACGTCTGCCATAAAATCTTTACAACACTGTCACGGACCGCAGGGTTCACGTTCTCATGTTTTGGTCCCACCCACTCTACACTAACAACGTGATTGATGAATCTTCCTGTCAGGTGATCAACAAACTCAGCTTGGAGTAAGCTCAGCCTTCTCTCCTGACCGTGAAGTCCTAACTAGTGCTAAGCTCCACCTTTCTGCCCCGAGATGCAAATTTTCAAGAATCTAATTGGATAATTGTATTTTCATGAATAAAAATTTAAAAAATCTTGCTCAAGTCATTTACAGAAAATAAATTAAATTAGCAAAAAATAAGTAAAAATACACTGAATATATATATATATATATATATATATATATATATATATATATATATATATATATATATATATATATATATATATATATATTATATATATATATATATATATATATATATATATATATATATATATATATATATATATATATATATATATATATATATATATATATATATATATATATATATATATATATATATATATATATATATATATATATATATATATATATATATATATATATATATATATATATATATATATATATATATATATATATATATATATATATATTATATATATATATATATAATATATATATATATATATATATATATTCATATTTCAGATGTCTGATTTTTGGGCCTTCTCTGAAAACCTCGAAGGCCCTAGGGTTTCCCATAGCGTGTGAGGAAACCCATACATGCTCATGGAGTATAAATAACATGCAAATCCACCCAGAAAGACCCCACAACAGGAGGTGATCCTATGACCTTCTCGCTGAGAGGAGTCAGCTCTAACCACTTCACCACTGTACCGCCTTAAAGAGTTCTTCATTTGGTGTTGACCCATTCCAAACCAACAAGTAACACCAAAGAAGAGCTGTTATTGTAGCATATTTAAAACATTTTATACTAAAGGGTTAATAAATAAAATATATAACATATAAATGACAACTGCAACAAACATGAACATGGGCACGTTTGTTACCTTCCCAGAAATGATTTGTACTCGGTGTCCTTAATGATGCTACCATCTGGTTCAGTTTGTCTTCCTGGGACTGAACTTTAAGCCCGTTAAGTAAATATTCAGTGTAGAAGATAGTTTGGTAATGTGTCCCCAGTTTCAGGGTAAAGAACAGGATGAAATTCAACTTGATCGGAATATTTTGTTCCATGTGTTTTTATTTAGCAAGGCACATGAACTGATCATTATCTGTTTGGCAAGAGCAATAATATCAGAGTCAGAGAGTCTTTATTGTCATTTGCACCGCATGTGGTACATGTGATGAAAACGAGATTATGTACACGGGGTCCCAGTTACATCCAACAACAAATGCAAGAGAAAAACAGTAATAACATCTAGAATTAACTAAGAAAAACATCAACTAGTAATACACTAAGCCTAATATAGTGGAAATAAACAGCAGCACGAACATGAGTTTGTATGAGCAGATGGTCACAGATGAACACAGATGAACACAGCAACAAGAAAACAGATCAGCATCAGCATGATGTGATATTTTGCAGTGTTTATTTTTTATTTTATTTTTATTTATTCATGAGTCTAACAGCCTCAGGGTAGAAGCTGTTCCTCAGTCTAGTGGTTCTACATTTGATGCTCCTCAACCTCCGTCCTGAGGGGAGTGGGGCAAAGAGTGAGTGTGCTGGGTGAGTGAGGTCTTTCATGATGCAGGTGGCTCTTTTCCTGCATCTGGAGGTGTAAATGTCTGTGATGGTGGGGAGACTGACTCCAACAGACTTCTGTGCAGCCTTCACCACTCTCTGCAGAGCTTTCCTCTCTTCAACTGTGCAGCCTCCATGCCACAGGTTGATGCTGGAGCATCAACATATAATATGTATAAGAGTCATACAGAAATCAGTAGGTTTTACATTTGTAGTCTCATAAAATACTATAAAACCATTTCCTCAACCATCAGGAGCTGAAAGAAGAAGAGCCCTGTTGTACTGGAACTCTGACCATGACTGATGACACCAGATGGTCAACTTCAAGTGCTCATTGTGTGTAACAATGCATAATTTGTGATTTTTTTATTTTAATCTTTCATTCTTATGGCACACATCCAGCAAAAAGTACTAAATATGAATATTAACACCTATTGTACATTTAATTTATTTATTTTGTAGCATAAACTGAAAGGGTTCCTTTTTTTTAAGATGTAAGGGCATCCATGTTTTGTGCTCTCTGGCTCATTGGGAGGGTGGTCTCCGATAGTTTCACTGTACAATCTGGCTTTCCTCCAGTTCACTGTCTTTGTATGGTTTATTTAAATTGAAGATTGTGTGGGCAACTCATTTTATTTTATTTTTTTAAGTTTCGCTTACAGTGACAAAATCCTATGAAAAACTGGGTTTTGAGGGTTTATGGACTTCATCATTCATCATTTGTCCACCTGATGGAGGCAGGCTAACTAACTGTACATATTTCCATTTTACTTGTAGTTTAAGTATTACGTTATTTTACCATCTCCTTGTTTCTGTTATGAGACCATACAGTAAATATTTAAAGCTTCAGTATGTAGCTTTTTTTATGAACATATTTCTTCACTCTGTCACTACCTCCTGACAGACTGATGTTAGCCAGGTAATCTCTGAAAAAAAATTAAAAAAAATATTGTCCCCTTGCTTCTCCAGGTGGTAAATAAGCATTTCTAAAAAGAAAAGGTGACCCGCCATTTTCCAGCCAATAAAAACAGAGTTTGTAACCAGCCAATAAAAACAGAGCTTGAATTTGAATCAGCCAATAAAAACAGAGCTTGAATTTGAAATTCAACAGACCACAAGGGGGCAGAGCCACATATGGCTCTGAGGGGGAGGGATCAGAATGCTTTGCCTGTTGAAAATATTTCTAAGTGCTGCAGTTCTACAGAAACTGCATACTGAACCTTTAATGAAGCCTCTTCCAAAGTCCGTTTATAACAAGCAGAGAAACCCTTTTTTAAACGTGTCTGTTAAAAGAACACCGTTTTCTTTGCATGACCTGTGATTTCATTGTAATGTGGTAAAGTTTGAAAAGCCAACCAGAGTTCAGGGAACATGTGTTTTAGAGTGTCTTAATAATGGAGACCGTTTGTGGTTAAATGTTTTGATATTGTCCCTTAAAGTGATAGTTCTGATCTTTTAAAATGGAGTTCTGTGGAAAAGGTTATGAACAATCAGCTGTTGCACGTAGCTCTTTGAACAGCTTCAGTTTGAGGAAACAGAGATCTGTTCTGACCGTATTGAGAATATGACAGCTTGTCTAAACACAGTCAGGGGCAAAGTAAATTACCACCATCATAAAATAGATGGAATTTAAATAAATAAAAATTTGTTCATGCAAATACTGTTTTACAAACCTACCGTATACATTTCCATCAGTTTTGCATTGCACAGTGATTCAAACTAAGTATTGTAAGATTCCTGCAGGAATTGACCCATCACCGTAGATTTCTATGGAAATAAGAACTGTAAGCATTGTAAAGTCTTAAAACATAGCAGCAGCATGAGCCACCATATTTTTTTTCTGATTGAGGATGGCAGCAATTAATATCGGTCTTATTCCCAATTGGATTACATCCGCTCATCATTCTGGTCAGAATTAAACTCTGTTTCTCCAAAATTAGTCACTCTCCTATCTACAGCACGGTTTTAAATGTTCATAGCCTTTTCATGGAACCCCTTTAATAAAAATCTAAACTCTTCAATCAGTGTTATTTAATCTATCTGCCACAGATGCATTCACGACATGTGATATAAGCCAGTTCCTGTGTGGGAACGGTAAATGCATCACCCAGAGATGGGTGTGTGACGGTATGGATGACTGTAGAGACGGTACTGATGAACTTCCTGCTACCTGCTGTGAGTATTATGTAATAAGATGGATTCGTTATGGTCTTAATGTGTGGGAATCTCATATCCTATAAGGTAATTAAAGATAAGACTAAGTTTTCGATATTTTCCGTGTAATTTCAACTCTAGTGGTCAAAACGTGCACACCAACAGAGTTCAGCTGCACAGACCGCCTCCACAACTGTGTACCGAGCACCTGGCGTTGTGATGGAAAGGCTGACTGTGAGAATGGAGCTGATGAGGAGAATTGTGGTGAGACTGCCGTGTTCAGTTTCTGTCAGACTGGACATTTATCTTTCCTGTTTGGCTAGTTTTTAGTCTGTCTTAAATCTCCTCTTGCAGCTCCCAAGCAGTGTACAGACTCAGAGTTCCGCTGCAAGAACGGCCAGTGCATTTCCTCGTCCTTTGTGTGCGACACTGAGGACGACTGTGAGGACGGCAGTGACGAGGTTTCCTGCCCAGCCGTCACCTGCAGCTCTTGGTCTTTCCAGTGCAAAAACACTGTTTGCATTCCTCAGTCGTGGGCCTGCGATGGCGACCCCGACTGCCGCGACGGCTCAGACGAGTGGCCGGGGAACGAGAACTGCAACGGGAAGACCCGTACCCAAACCTCTCCTCCTCGCCAGTGCTCCTCCCTGGAGTTCCACTGCGCTAGTGGGGAGTGCATCCATGGCACCTGGAAGTGCGATGGAGAGATCGACTGCCTCGATCAATCAGACGAAGCAGACTGCAGTGAGTGAGACTTTAAATAATTCCTGAACTATCTTTAACGTATCAGTTGCGTCTTATATTCTCTCCTCACTATTTCCGTATAGCTCCTTTCACCTGCCGTCCCGATGAGTTTCGATGCGGGGATAGCACGTGCATCCATGGCAGCCGCCAGTGCAACAGTGTCTACGACTGCAGAGACATGAGCGATGAAATAGGCTGTGCCAATGGTACAAAGTCCCTGCCCTGTCCTTGCTATCTTCCAAATACGATAATCTGCAGAATCTCTCATTTGTGTTTGTGTCTACCTACAGTTAGCCACTGCGACGGCCCGACCAGATTTAAATGCCGCAGCGGGGAGTGCATAAGCATGGAGAGTGTGTGTGACCACAAGCGTGACTGCAGGGATTGGTCAGATGAACCTCTTAGGGAGTGTGGTGAGTGCAGAGGCTCTTCGTTCACAGCTGTCTGTTTAATTACTAGTTCATGTGTCTAATTAGGTTCGCACCAGCTCAACGTTGTAGTTTCAACCCCATAAATCTGTTTTCTCCTCCTCTTTGCAGACTCCAATGAGTGCATGTACAACAATGGCGGCTGCTCTCATATTTGCAAAGATCTGAAGATCGGCTATGAGTGCTTATGTCCAACTGGTTTTAGCCTCGTTGACAAAAAACGCTGTGAAGGTAAAGCCACACAGGCTCGGTGTTAGACAGCGTCGTTCATCCAGTTTATTTTAGGTTTTATGACCTTAACACAGTTTAACAGATGATGCCAATAATCTGTTTGCTGTGACGCAAACCCTTCTCTGTGCTTTCAGATAAAAAGGGAACTTGTAATTCGTGTGAGCTCAGCATTATTCTGTTTAATTATTGAACGTTTTAAAACTCAGATATTGATGAGTGTGCCAACCCGGAAACCTGCAGTCAGATCTGCATCAACCAGATGGGCAGCTACAAATGTGAATGTGAAGAGGGTTACCAAATTGATCCAGCAACCAAAACGTGCAAGGCCATCGGTAAGTGGGATTCTCCCGTGTTTTGCCAGCATGTCTTTTTCCTTTACTTTGGTATATTACTAATAGAAAAATCCCAAGTAGCCTTAGGAAATGGTTGATGTCCTTTTCCAGGACAAAAAAAATATTACTACATAGGGATGTTGAAATATTTCACTGTATGTAAACTGAATTATTTACACATTTTAGCACATTTTAACAGTTTATTAATAACACTTAATATTATTACAAAAAATAAATAAATAAAAATGGGAAAACTAACTGATAGCTGCACTAGAATAGAACAGAAATAACCTTTATTGTCCCTCAGTGAGGAAATTGTACCAGCAGCAAAGTGACAGACAAATCGGAACTTGCAGACTCACATAAAGGTTAAAAAAATAAAATAATAATATATAAAAACAAAGTACAAATAAGAGATTATACTGTAAAGACAATATGTGCATGTGCATTTTTACAAGAGCAATAAAATTCAATAAAATTCGATTCAGTTTATTTATATAGTGCCAAGTCACAACAGAAGTCATCTCAGGACACTGAACAGAAACATTCATATACTTAAAAGTTAATAACATTATGTATCTGAGGAGCAGACTGCTTTGAGTTTAACTTCATTGCAGATTCTCATCTTGAGCAAGTAAGAAGGCAACAGTGGAAAGGAAAAACTCCCGCATGAGGAAGAAACCTTTAGTAGAACCAGGCTCAGGACAAGCGGCCATCTGCTTCAACCAGCTGGGTTTGGTAGGAACAGATACACAATGGCAGGTCAAGAATCACATGTTAAAGGGGACCACAGATTCAAAATTCACTTTTTAATGTTTTTTTTACTGAACTTTGTGTATGTACTTCATAAAAAAACAGTCCTAGTGCTAAAAAAATGCACCCAGTGGTTTATTTACTCCAAGTATATTTATTTATCTTTGATAGAAACACTCCGATTGCACTTCCTGCGGTTTGTGACGTCACAAACCGTAGCCACAACCCACACCAAACCTGAGTCCAGCCCCTCAACTAGCAACCCCTGGTGCGGCTCAACCCACTTCAGTATAAAAAACGTCACCGTTGCCGAGCAGTTTTGGAGCTGACCTGGCGGTCATTTATTTATTTATTCATTTATTTAGCCCCCGGGGGGGCTATGGGCTCAGCCCTGCTCCAGCCAGCAGCACATCTTGAGTAAAACCAGAATGTTTTATTACCTTGTTTGAATGAACTCTGTCTCGTTGAAACTGTGCACACACACTCTCGCGGTTTGGACTTGTTTCTTATATGATGAAGGACTGATTTTGCACAACTGTCAGTTTGGTTGAGCGGTTACGACACTTGAACGCCACGCAGGAGAGCGGGGATCGCATCCTGTCAACGGCATCTTTTTTTTCCCCCCTTTTTTTAAAGCCTTTTGTTTCGGTGAAATCGGGGTGAGACTAGATATATACATCGACATAATAATACTTTATAATTGTTATTTTTACGTTTTAGTTCAATTTTTAGTGTAATAGCGATCGCTCCCAACGCGCAGCCGGCAGAAAACTGCACACACAACACTCTCTCGCGGGGCGACAGTCTGTACCATCAAGCACCACTGATCGATATATTTTCAGATTAGCAACTTATTTATTTTAATAATACCTTTCACTTCATCAAAATCTAATCAAAACTCCAGCGTTCTAAAAGTAGGTGGTTGTATGTATTTCTTATACGATGAAGGACTGCTGTTGTTCAACTGAACCTATAGGTCAGTGAGTTAATACACTGGTGTCGCACCCAAATGACCGGGGTTCGCGTCCCGGCCACGGCATCTTTTTTTTTTTTTTCTTTCGGAGAGATCGGGCTGCAGTTAGCTGCTGGCTTTTGAGGACAGTGTGGGTCCGGTCCGGTCAGAGGTTAGGTTGCCTCATACGGATAAATTAACTGGAAACACTCTGTGAAGTTTGCGTTTGTCTGGATTGGATGTGCAACCGTGGACCAAAGCGCCGCATGCAACTAGCAGGAGCTACGCGGGCTGTTTGTTACCGAAGGAGGAGGAAGAGCTCGGATTCGGGAGGGCATGATAATAGGAGCAGCTAATGGCGGCGCACACAAACAGCTTTCAGTAAGTTATCTTTTAAGCTAGCACTAACAGTAAGTAAAACGAGTAATAAAAAAAGGCTAATTTTAAAACAACAACAGATTTGAGATACTGGCAGTTACAGAGGGCGGAGACAGAGTTTTGACGGGCGTGGACTTCAGAGCTCATTATCATAAACAGCTCGTTTAGAACGGAAGTTAGAAATGGCAGAATTAAAAAGGGTATAATTTATTATCTAAGAATTATTTTTTGTATTAAATTGAATGAACGGGGTCTGGATAGCACACAGACATACCATAAAAATTTAAAAAAACAATATGTGGTCCTCTTTAAGATAGAAATAATGTAGTATCAAATGAAAACTATTTAATTTTAACAATTCATTTAAGGTAATGAGGTCACTTTGTTCTCTAGTAGTTTAAGCATAACAAGCCAACCTTAACTATAGGATTTATCAAAAAGGAAAGTCTTAAACTGGACAATGTGTCAGCTTCATGGACTGAAACTGGAAGTTGATTCCACAAGAGAGGAGCCTGACAACTGGAAGATCTTCCTCCCATTCCACTTTTGGAAACTCTAGGGACCGCGAGTAAGCCTGCAGTCTGAGAGTGAAGTGCTCTGTTAGGAAAATATGGAACTTTAATATCTGTAATATAAGATGGACCTAGGAAGCTTTGGCGCAGCGGTTAAGAGCACGGCCCATGTTCGAGGCTAGCCCTCACTGTGGTGTCGCGGGTTCACATCCCGGTCCCGACGACTTTTCCACAATGTCTCCCCCTCACTTGCCCTGTTTCGCCTTCATCCTTCTCAACAAAAATCGGCCACTAGAGCCGCAAAAACACACACACACAAAAAAAGATGGAGCTAGGTTGTAGGTTAGAAGTAAGATTTTGAATTCTATTCTGGATTTGACAAGGAACCAATAGAGAGAAGCTAAAACTGGAGAGATATGATCTCTCCCACTAACTCCAGTTAAGACTGGCAGCAGCATTTTGGATCAACTGGAGACTTTTTAAAGAAGTATTTGGACACCCAGATAATAAACCGTTGCAATAATCCAGTCTAGACGTGACAAATTCATGAACCAGTTTTTCTACATCAATTTTAGATAAGACGTTTCTAATTTTTGTGATATTATGCAGGTGGAAGAAGACAGTTATAGTAATGTTTTTAATGTTGGGGATAAAAGACATGTCCCGATCAAAAATAACACCAAGATTTTTAACATTAGAGCTGGATGCCAGATTCATGCCATTCAAGGAGGGAGAAAGACTAAAAAATAATTCCTACGGTGCTCAGGTCCAAAAACTAAAACCTCAGTCTTGTCTGTGTTCAAAAGCAGAAAATTTAGGGTCATCCAGGTTTTTATGTCTTTAAGACATGCTTGTAGTCTAAGTAGCTGATTGGATTCATTGGGTTTCATGGACAAATATAATTGTGTATCATCAGCATAACAATGAAAATTGCCCCATGCTGTTTCACACAACAAAACAGTACCAGGCACATGAGACAATCACTTTCCCATGTAGGGCCGTTTGCAATACTACAATCAAAATACTTCAACTGCTTATACTTTGTACTTACAGCAGGACTACTGATTGATTTCAGTTATTATTCAATTTGTACGTTTTACAAACATTAGCAGAATATCACTCATTCTTTTAGTATTTGCCACTATTACTGTAAAGAAACACTCTCAGAAACACTAACATAGACACTGTGTAGCACACTGTACAACAACTATCTGCCTGAATTAATTTTAAAGCAACGGCTGCAACTTTTCTAACTTTCTGTCATGACTAGCTGTGGAGCAATGCTAACATTAGCTTGCACATAAACAGAAACAAGTGGAGGTTTGGTTTCTTTTGTATTTTTATCCACTGTTACAATGCTATAGCTAACATTGTTTTAACATGCTGATGAAAAAAAAGTATATTCTTTGAGCTGCTTGTGTAAACTACTGTTGAGTAAAGTTACAATACCTTTTGTCACTGTGATCTGTAGTGTAAGTAGGGAGCAGGTGGAAGAGAGCCTGGAGAGGTGGAGGTATGAGCTGAGAGTATGCTGGAGAGAAGAGGAATGAAAGTCAGCTTAAGTGAGACAGAATAAGTGTGTGAACGCGAGTGAGACAGGTGTAACAATCAAGCTGTATGGATCAGGGGTAGGCTACTTTAGTCAAAGTCAAGTCAAAGTCAAAGTCAACTTTATTGTCAGATCTGCAATATGTACTGTACAGGACATACACAGGACCGAAATTGCGTTTCTCTCAGTCCCTCGGTGCAACAGTAAACATCTAAACATTGAAACACTGAAACATATAATAATAGACATAAGCATAAAATAGTAAAACTAACACTGTCCTGAGTTTTTTGCATAGTGGTATAAGAGTATGAAAATTTACACCAACTCTAAAACTAAAACATTAAACATTTAATGAACATAATACTGTCCTGAGTTTTTGCATACTAGTATAAAAAAAGAGTATAAAAAGTATAACTAAAATAAACTAAAGGTTTCTAGCATTGACATTTGCAAAGTGGCAAAGCAGCGTATGAGTTAATGTGCACAGTATATGTATGAGGTAGTAGTTGATGTTGTTATAGAGGCAAAAAGTGGCATATGCAGTAAGGCACATTGGGCATCCCTGAATAAGACCGTTCAGAGCACACTGTATATGTATCAGCAGTGGTGTAGATATTAGAGTAGTGTACTGTAAATGTAAACAGTAGTAATTAAATGTAAGCAGTAGTAATAAAAGTAAACAGTATTAATAAATGTAAACAGAGAATGTAAACAGTATTATGACTATAGGCAGTGATGTAATACAAACATTAGTGCAAGTATGAGAAGTAGTGCAAACTGTATGAGCACATGACCGAGAGTTTAGTGAATAACCCGTTTGATGACACAGAGTCCAGTGTTAAAATCTTTGTGTTGTGTGGTAATGTGTGAGAAAGTTTTAGTGTTAAGGCAGTTCAAATGGGAGGGGGGGCAGAGCAGGCAGAGTGTTTAGCATCCTGACTGCCTGATGAACAGAGCTGTCTCTCAGTCTGCTGGTTCGAGCCTGGAGACTCCTCAGTCTCCTCCCTGATGGCAGCAGTCTAAAGCGGCTGTGTAGTGGGTGTGTGGGATCACCTGCCATGCAGTGGGCTTTCCGAGTGAGGCGTTTGCTGTGTAAGTCCTGCAGTGAGGGCAAGGAGGTGCCCACGATCTTCTCAGCTGCTCTCACAATGCGCTGGAGGCTCTTGCGGCAGGATGCAGTACATGCACCAAACCACACAGTGATGCAGCTGGTCAGGACACTTTCTATGGCACCTCTGTAGAAGGTGCTCATGATGGGGGTTGAAGCTCCAGCCCTTTTCAGCTTGCGGAGAAAGTAGAGACGCTGGTGAGCCTTCTTTGCCAGTGCTGCAGTGTTCCTGCTCCAGGACAGGTCCTTTGAGACGTGCACTCCCAGGAACTTGGTGCTGTCTACTCTCTCCACTGCGGTGCTGTTGATGGTCAGAGGGGCATGTTGGGCATCCCTCTTCCTGAAGTCCACAACAATCTCCTTTGTCTTCTCCACGTTGAGAGTGAGATTGTTGTGTCCGCACCACAAGGCCAGGCGGCTCACCTCGTTCCTGTAGTCCGTCTCATCGTTGTTGCTGATGAGACCCACCACTGTTGTGTCGTCCGCAAACTTGATGAAGTGGTTGGAGCTGTACGATGGTGTGCAGTCGTGTGTTAGCAGGGTGAATAGAAGGGGGCTCAGCACACATCCTTGTGGGGCCCCTGTGTTCAATGTGATGGTGCTAGATGTGTTACTCCCGACCCGCACTGTCTGTGGTCTCCCGGTCAGGAAGTCTAGCAGCCAGTTACACATTGAGGTGTTCAGCCCCAGACTGTCCAGTTTAAGGATGAGCTGTTGGGGGATGATGGTGTTGAATGCCGAGCTGAAGTCGATGAACAGCATTCTAACATAGGAGTCCTTCGTGTCCAGATGTGTGAGAGCTGTGTGGAGGGCAGAGGAGATGGCATCGTCGGTTGAGCGATTAGGTCGGTATGCAAATTGGAAGGGATCCAGGGAGGCAGGGAGGACAGATGTGATGCTTTTCATGACTAGCCGTTCAAAGCACTTCATCAGGATGGGGGTGAGTGCTACTGGGCGATAGTCATTGAGGCATGCGGGCGTTGCCTTCTTTGGGACAGGGATGATGGTGGTGGCTTTGAAACAGGTGGGGACGATGGCCTGGCTCAGTGAGATGTTAAAGATGTCCGTGAAGACCGCTGCGAGTTCCCCTGCACAGTCCTTCAGCACACGACCAGGTATGTTGTCAGGACCAGAGGCCTTCCGGGCGTTAATCTTGATGAATGATCGCCTTACGCTGTCTGAGGACAGCGTCAGCACCTGGCCATCAGGAGAGGGGGGGAGTTTATGTGCTGGTGTGCTGTTACTTGTCTCGAACCGAGCAAAGAACTCATTCAGTTCATTCAGCGCAGAGGCTGAGCTGTCACAGGTCTGGGGGGATGGTTTGTAGTTTGTGATGATTTGTGATGTTTGTGATTTAGGTGTATAAGTTTAAGTACCTTGAATCAACCATCCAGGCAGGCATAAAGTGGATGGAGGCGGGAGTCCACCAGTCAGACTTGTGACAAAACAACCAATTTTATCTGAAGAGGGGACTTTTGATACTTGATAGTTTGACAGACAACAGCAGTTTTCTTACACCTTTCTTTGTATTTGCCACAACAAGGGACAGTTTGGTAGATATCCTAAGTCATATCAAATTACAGTGCGTGCTGATGTTTGTTGGAGCTGTTGTTTCAGTTCATCTCTGAGATTAAAAAGTACATGAAACATATTTAAATCTGACTTTAAACAACTGTGATACTATTAATAAAAATGTTATTTTGCAGGTACAATAGCCTACCTTTTCTTCACAAACCGTCATGAAGTCAGAAAGATGACTCTGGACAAAAGTGAATACACAAGAGTAATTCCTCGTCTGAAAAATGTGGTGGCTCTCGACATGAACATGGCCACCAAGGAGATCTACTGGTCAGACATTTCCAACAAAAAAATCTATAGGTAAACAAAACTGAAACAAGAATTAAAGTAAAGTACACGCTTTTTGGTGTTTTTCTCTTGTTTGATACCTGCTTTCATTTTCAATCCAGAGCTCCGATGGACTCGGCTGAGAACTCCTCTCATCACCACGTAGTCATAAGTAACGATATCGATGCTCCTGAAGGAATTGCTTTCGACTGGATTCACGGTAACCTGTACTGGACTGACAGCATTCGTAGGACTATCTCTGTGGTAACGGCTGATGGCAGTCACCGCAAAACTCTCTTCCACAAAAACCTATCAAAGCCCCGCGCTGTCGTGGTCGACCCTCACAGCAAGTAAGCTCATGACAAAGGTTTTCTTCATGTTTGTACAATCCACACAGGCCGGTGCACTGTGGCGCTTCAATTTACGTTCTAATCTGACAGCTTCATTTATTGGTCTGACTGGGGAAACCCAGCGAAGATTGAGAAGGGAGGTCTTAATGGAGTGGATCGTACCTCTCTGGTCACTGACAACATCGTGTGGCCTAATGGTATCACATTAGGTAAATACAAGGATTCACATCCCTCTGCTTTCAGTTTGCTGATTCCTTTATGTTGTACACTTAATGGTGACTCTGGTTAAACTCATTGCCCCCGCACCCTTTTCTCTGCTTTTCCAACCATTACCACCCACTTACTTCCTCTCCAGACCTACTAAACCAGCGGCTCTACTGGGTGGATTCCAAACTGCACACCCTCTCCAGTATTGACGTTCAGGGCGATGGTCGCCGTAGCCTCATCATTGACGAGCACCAGTTGGCTCACCCACTGGCACTTACTGTGTTTGAGGTAAACATTTACTAGTGAACCCAGACCTTGTCAATCAACTAAACACTGCTTTACTTAACATTTTAAATGTTCAAACTTTTTTTTTGTGTGTGTTTGTCAGGAAAGAGTGTTCTGGACGGATGTTAGTAACAATGCCATCCTCAGTGCTAACAGGCTGACTGGTGATGACATCACACCTGTGGCAGAGCACCTGTCATCACCAGAGGACATCATTCTTTATCATAACCTCAAACAACCTGCTGGTAAGAGCGTTATATCACTAAAGTACCACTAAAAATGAATTAGGATTTATAGAAGTACTTAATATTTACTTAAAGGAACTGTGACTGTGAGGTAAGGGAGGTTCATTTTTTTACACTGTTATTAAAAGAGTTTATCAAATACAGTATACAGTACAATACATACTAGCTGTAAGTTTCTTTGTTTTCCGTTATTATTCACTTTGCTGTTTATGACAGTTTCTGTCTAACAATTTTTTTTAAATTAAAACCAAAAAAATATAACTTTCTTTGGCACTGGGTGGAACAGCATGAACGTTTAGCTGCCGAGGACTGTCAGAGGCGAGTCCTGAAATGATGACAGAATGTTTATTCAGCTGTGCTCCTCTGAAAAGTCCTTGGAATTCCTCAGCAGAAGGTTTGGGAGGGCGAGAGCGTCAGGTTTACAAAACTTCTCAGGCGTGTTGAGATAAGACGGCCTGTCAAGGCCAGTCAGGGAGCCAAATTTCAGATAAACACGATTGTTTTGGGAACAGGCAGAATTTTAATGACATCTAGCTTCAGTCTGTGTCGGTCCACTCGCTTCTGAAAATGTCCAAATTAAAATGACCAAACAAATGGAATGTGCCTGAGAAAATCCCTGAGATCTAATCCATTCAGCCAAAAGTCTGGTTTCTCGAGACATGAACCAAACCATCATGTAAGACAGGCAGCCTGACCAGGTACAGATTAGCCGCAGACATCTTCCTTTTACTGTGTGTTGATAGACCAGGAACCAGCCAAATCCAAAAAGCAGGAACCAGTTATCATAAATACAATTAAATATGTGTCCTTAAGATCCACAGATGACAGCAGAGATAGACACGTCATCAAGTCTTCCAAGTCGATGAGATATCCAGCTGTGTGCATGCCAACAGGGCAAATTGGCTCGCCTACAGCCTGTCTTCTTTTTGAATGTTATCAGTTGTGTTGAGGCACCAACTGACCAAAAGGAAGTCCGTAGTTATGATTCAGAAGATTTTGTAGAAGAGAGGCTCTCAGACTGTTTCACAGACAAGACAAAGCAAAAAAGCAAAGCGGAGACTGAGAGGAAATGTCTGCCCTTGAGAAGAGCAAGTGTTGAATTTTAATAGTTTATGGTGGGAATAATTTACTTTGTTTCGTTTCCTGTTTGTATTTTTGCTGTTTTCATCAACATGTACCTGTTGTGGGTACAAAAATGACTCTCCAGCCATAAATCTTTTGTTATGTGTCTCTGAGTCCCTTTGTACCTGATATTACTGTATAGTTTCTGGTTAGAGTTAGAGCCAGGAACACTGGGTGATGAGGGCATTAACAAGGTTTCTGTTAGAGTAAATGTTTATTTTAAAATAAAAATAGATGGGAATTTGGTTAAGATTAGCATTGGGATAACTAAGTAAGGCACAATGGTACAAATGTGGCTACAAATTAGTATTTTTAAATAAATAGTCATCTGTGTAGTTTTTCAAAACATTTAAATAAAGGAGAACCAAACACAGTGGTACATATGTGGGTTCAAAATGGTAGCACTGGGGTACGACATGGAAGTTACAAAGTGGCGAAGAAACAAAGTACTGTACCGGTAACCTAAATTGTTCATGGTCCAGTAAAAATTGGGAGCCTTCACTCGTGTCCCGGCCACTACACACCTTGGGGTGTCTATGAGCGCACACCTAATTCTCCAGCTCCCCGAGCGCTTTCTGGCTGCTCACTGCACCACCTGGTGGTGGTTGGGTTAAATGCAGAGACGAATTTCGTCTGTGTATGGGAAACATACACAGATGACAGACAAAGACATTATTATTATTATTAAATGTTTACCAAGTCTAAAATGTGGTGGTGGTGTGGGCTGTTGTAATGAAAAAGTGTTTCAGAGATAATATACTATCTGCTACATCCATGACTTCAAAGATACTGTTAGATCTGAAGGGAAAAAAATTATTATTATTATTATTTTACAAATATAATTCACCATGTTTTACACAATATTGTACAGGTCATTAGCTAGAAGAATAAAACGTAAAATTATACTCAAAGTCTTTGTTTCTATATTTTCAGGTGATTTAAATGTGATTAGTTGGATTTTCCTGTTACTGAATAGATCCAGGCTTGTTTCCCCACCTTTTGTGCCAACCCACAAACCCACTCTTAACTTAATAGTTTTATTTTTTTCCACACAGATAGTGACACTTGCACATATCTATTTATAAAACACATTCATACAATTATGTATTTGTACAAAACCTCGACAATGTTTATAACAGCTTCACGGCTTTAAAATGGATGAGCTAAAACACCATTCTCTTTCTTATTGCAGGAAGAAACTGGTGTCAGGTGTCCAATGCCAGCTGTGAATTCATGTGCCTACCTGCCCCTCAAGTAGGACGTCACCCCCCACAATATACTTGTGTCTGTCCAGATAGCATGATGCTAGCCAAGGATATGAGGACATGTGTGCCTGGTGGGTAACGTCACGAAGAAAAGTTAACAATTTAAAGTGGAAAATTATAAAATCATAATTTATTAATCAAATGAAGCAGGAAATTGGTAAAGACAATGGATGGATGGGTGGATGATAGTTCAATTTTACTCTGGTCCCCTCTCCTTTTCTGTATTTCACCAGCTGTGCCAACTCCTGCTGCTCCCGTAGAGCCTGAAACCCCTTCTACACATCCTCCTCATCCATCTCTGGTACCATCCAGAACCACAACAAAAACCACATTAGAGCCACAGATCCATACCACGGTGCCCCCTGTAATCACAAGCACCACCACCAAACCACTGCGACCCACCACCAGGCCTCCCGTTAGGGCTGCCACACCTTCACCAAAGAAGCCCTCTCCTCAGCCGGAGAAGCCTGAGCTCTTGCCGACCACCACAGGGGCTCCAGTCACCTCTCAAAGCAAGTTGGCAAAGAGTTCATTCTGAATATTTTTGATCATTTAGGTTTAGTTTTAGTCTTTTGAGCAGTTGTATTTATCGTAAACTTAAATTATTCTTACCTTTCCTTGCAGGTGTTCGGCCTGTTGCAGCAGCAGTTATACCCACAACTGCCTCCACCTCCCCAATAGCTCTTTACCTCGTCTTACCTCTGGGTACAATGCTTTAGTGTCCTCAGGTTTCTGTTTCTGTGCTTACCAACAGGTAGCAACCTTGACTCCTCTCTTGTTGTCTTTCTAATAGCCGTCGCTTGTCTGATGGCCATTGGTGGTGTGCTGCTGTGGAGGAACTACAGGTTGCGGAACACCAACACAATTCACTTTCAGAACCCTGTTTATCAGAAAGCCACCGAAGACCAGGTCCACATCTGGAAGAGGCAAAGCTTCGATGGTTATGCATACCCTAAAGTAAGTCTACCAAGGTATTTCTCAGATGACTGTGTAACTATGTCCCTTTTCATAATCAGCGCCTACACTGACACAATGGATGTTATCACCTAGAAGGAATGGCCCAGTTTGGAAATAGTTTGGTCCTTGTGTGTACCAGTATTGAGAAAGTAAACCATTTGATTTGCATAGAGGTGGTACTTGATGGAGTTAGATAGAGGTCACAGTGTGGGTTTGATGAGGTCAGGTGTATTGTGCAGTTTCCTGACATGCAGGTATATTGTTCCATTGGCTCAATGCTGGAACTAAAGGGTATGAGGTCACCCTGTATGTCAAGAAAGTTCTAGTAATCTAATGCAAACCACATAAAGGAAAGATTACAGAACCCCGAGACATTTGCACCTGTCACCAAACAGGGAGTTGCCTCTCCTTGTGTCATCCTGGATTGTGTCTCAACAACTGACTTCAGCTGTCTCGTGGGTGGGTTGATGTAGCAGACATGGCTGTGTGGATGTGTTTAGAGTGCATGGATTAATGTAATCCATTGCTGCGGTGGATTTCTGTCATTTTGAACGTGGCCAGGACAGATTTCCATCCCTGTGGTCCTGGTAAAGCCATCCAATCTAATGATGATGCAGGGATTAAACTGATGCTGCTTTCAAACAGAACCCGAGCCACAGTTTGACCCAGTCAGAGCAGGGCGGGTCCTGCTGTCTGGTTCACGGTGAGCCCAGGTGTGAGCAGCAGGGAGAAACTGCTGGTGAAAGATCACCTGCATGCAGCAATAAAAGGAGGACGCCCCACTACCCTAACAGAACCACTCGCCCCCTCGTTACTAAGGTTGGGTAACCTAACCTGTAGGTGTAGAACAAATGTCATTGAAAATGTTTGTTCCTGGTTTAATGCCTGAGGTTGGTACTGGAACTGGACTGAGGATGAGTGGGCTTGTGTTCAGCCTGGTGATGAATCTTGGTTCGGCTTCGTCCTGGATGGTGTGCACGGTGGTGATGAGGGGAGAGGACCAATCCTGTCCATGTTACGGAGAGACAAACCAGCGTTCCTCCTGGAGTCATGATATGGGTCTGACTGCAGGTCATCCTCTGGGGGTGATCCAGTGAACTCTGACAGCACAGCTCTACGTCAGTCTCACCCTCTGTCTGGATGTGTTACCCCTCCTGAAGCAGAACCCTGGTGCAGTCTTCCAACAAGACACCTGTTTGTCCACACACTCCATGCATGGACTTCCTGCATCGTGTTTGGCTTGTTGCCTGCCAGGTCTCTGGATCTGTCCCCTCCAAACATATGGGATCAACTCAGATCTAAAGTCCAGTGCTGTGCTGACCTGCTGAATGTTAAGGTCCAGTTCCAGCAGCCGTGGGTCTGCTCGCTGCAGGAGAAGACACAACAGCTGTACGACTTTATTTAGCTCTGAATCGTAGCTTGTATCCAGGCCTGAGGAGGTGTGGGGCCTCACTGACATGGGATGTGTCATGTGCACCCGACCTGATATCCTTTTGATCCGATGTGGTTTTAACACACAGTTTTCTTTCATTGCTACGTCTCAGTGTCTAACTTTTGTCAGTGAATCTATTTTATATCTACATTTATTTTTATTTCTGTCTTCTCAGAGACAAATTGTGAGTTTGGATGAAGAGACAGACAACCCAGCCTTCACTGAATACTGACAAATGTCGGGTGGTGTGGAAAACGAACATTCAGCCTTTTAACCTCTCGGAGCACAAAGACACGGCGGGTGAAGCTTGATCTGCCAACTCTGAACCACTAAAACCTCACTAAGTGCTCGACGGTGAAAAACACCTTTTCAGGGTTCAACAGAACAAACCGAAACACCTCAGTCTACTTCTGTTTGTATTTTAAAGGCGACTCTGATGGTCAAAGGGATCTTTCTTTACGTGGATCATCCTGACGGGTCCAACGCTGCGTCAAGCAGCCTGCAGAAACAACGTGCTGTAAATATCGGCCCAGTTGAAGTTGTCTCGTTGTACTATTTAAAATTTAAAGCAGATAAGGAAAAACGTGTAGTCATGCACCGGAGGAGGGACTTAGTTACTTTAACCAACCGAACCAGGAAGTGTTTGTCGTCTTTTTACCAATCTGCTGACTGTAACTTTGATCACCGCACAGAAGCTTACAGACGTGTCAAGCTTTTCCTTTTGCGTTTATCGTGCGATAATTTATGTGCCAGCTCAACCACGGTGACCTCGGTATGTCTCGTGTGTGTCGTTTTGACTTTTGCAAAAACAAAAAACCTTGAAAAGGAGTGGAGGACC
Source organism: Garcialebias charrua (assembly GCA_038048925.1). NCBI lineage: Eukaryota > Metazoa > Chordata > Actinopteri > Cyprinodontiformes > Rivulidae > Garcialebias > Garcialebias charrua. The sequence continues at coordinate 26,526 of JBBPBX010002381.1, read as the reverse complement.
TCAAACAGCACGTTGCCTCTTTGTGTCTTGACTACACCCAAACATTGCCACACGGTCTCTAAGATCATTTTCAGATGCCCTTGAAGGCCCAATATTTAAATGCACGTTTCTGGACCAGTGCATTCCTTTAAGGCTGGAAAACTTGGATGCAGCCATGTGTGACCGTACGGTTGAGTCTATTGCATCATCCTGTTTATATTTCTGTGCTCCCTCAGGACCAGTTAGCCTTATACAGGTAGTCCCCGACTTACGAGCGAGTTCCGTTCCTGCGAGTTGCTCGTAACACGAAAATTCGTAAGTTGGAACACGAAGCACATGTTCTCGTAAGTCCGGATTTTCGCTCGTAAGTTGGAACATTTATGCTAGCGCTACTACAAACACTCGTTTTTCATCAAAAACGTTCATATTAGTTCATAAACATGGTCGGAAACGTGTTTCCAAACGGTTAGCTAACACACTTTCATCTAAAAACACAAAAAAGTGCTGTATTTTTTACAAATGTACTTCTCTTTCGCCAGCTCGTAAGTCCGGGCGCTCGTAGGTCAGAGCGCTCGTAAGTCGGGGACTACCTGTACCAGCGTTCCTTATGACAGATGTGCCCCAGTGAGATTTGAAAGACGATTTCAGCAGCTGATTGTTATTATTTCTTTTTGGACAGATGTGTTTTTAGACGATGTTCATGCTGGCGCCGATGATCTCTGTGAATCTCTTGTTTGCCTGTTTACGTTCTTTTGACGTCACAGGGCTGCACGTCGTGAGCTTAATGCTTAAACAGATACTATGGCTGTTTTAGAAAAGGGTTCTGATTGAAAGTTATGAACATATAATATCTTACCTGTTGAAGATGGCTCTTGGAATGACCTCCGCTTGGAGGAACAGTTGAATTCTGACAGCTAACGGGCTAACGACTAGCCCGTCTGACACGATCCCATCATGTTTCTGCTGGAATATTCACAGAATGTGACTATGTTGTGAAAATAGTTCAAATAAGTCACTATAAGAGTTGTTTTAAGACAGCAGCGGTTCACTCTGAGGTCCCATGTTGTTTCCACACCAGAAGCAACCATAATGTTTTTGGATTTTTCCGCATAAAAGCACTTTATATACTTGTAT